>JAWQEG010004841.1:0-54014 GCA_033782935.1 Petrolisthes cinctipes | reverse complement strand
ACAACACACACACACACCACAACACAAAACCACAACCACAACAACAACAACTCGCACACACACACACACACACACACACACGGCCATGACGAGCGTTGCATCCCCTGTGACTTTCTCTGTTCCAGTCTCACTCTGATGACGACAACTCTCTCTTAGATAATCCCACAATGCTGGATCTAAGCACGTAATATTATAGGAATGAAAAATTGCAAGAAAACCGCGTCTAAGTGAGAAGTATAGTGTTGCTAAATCTGTTTCAATCTATTTCAAGCAAGAGGAATTCATTATTTTTTTAAATCTGATCCTGTTTTCTGGTAAAACTTAGGAGGAATCAAGGCGTTCTAATGTAACAAAAGTGTACTACACCCTTAACTAATGTAACTATCAAATACACAATTTTTAACTATCATATTATATTCAATGTCTACTACTGACTAGCCAACCCGTATCTTTAGTAACTTGTATATACCCCAATATCTTACCTAATACTTTTCTTGTAAATACCCTTCCTTGTACAGTATATACCCAACGCCCCCACACACACACAGACAGCAAGACACTCCTACCACATGTCACAAAGAGGTCCCCGTTGATTCTAAACCCCCTTCCACAAACACATCCACCACACAATACCAAGGCTTCACGTCAATTTAGTAAGTGATACGTCTGGCAGAGGAGGAGAATAAATGACTACACAACACTTTACTAATTGTGTACACGGGGACAAACCAGTTTCTTCTATTTTTTTGCTATTCTCTCTCTCTCTCTCTCTCTCCTCTCTCTCTCTCTCTTTCTCTCTCTCTCTCTCATAATACACAAACTTTTTCACATTTAATCTTTTTTACGTCGATGTTCTTTCCTCCGACACAAGACTAATGTAGTGGGAATTCTATGGGACAAAAATGCACAATTCGTCAAAAGTTTAATTTGAGCTGATAAAAGATGGAACATAATTATGACCGCAATAATAAAACTACAGGTCCTCCGTCATCCTGGGAAAATTACGATGCTTTAATATCCTTCCCAAACAAGAGTACTCATGGATATACAATAACACAAATACAATGACATAACCAGTTTTCATCTTGGGACAGAACCACGATGCTAATTACCACGAACAAACTGAAGGTAAGAATGGAGGGACAGGACTGGAAACTGAAACACCAAACGCCTGGAAACTGAAACAACACACACAGACCACCTTCCCACACCAAGTTCATTTGTTCTAATAGCGACACACACACACAAACACCACACACCACACACACACACAACTCACAAACACACACACTTTTTAATGCTCGGGAAAGCTACTGGGGCAACTGATGCGACTTTCTATACGTAAATGACAACAGAGGAAATGGTTACAATGACGCTTGAATGAAAAGCTGCATTTCCTGGAGGAAGTTCATGATTAATACACACCCAAATCAACACGTGACAAGGGTTACATCTCCAAAACTTGCTATGAGTTACGTAGATTGCAAAATATTTACAACTCCCCTCAGCTGTAGTCATAATAATAATAATAATCCCATATACTACAACAACTACTACTATTTATTAACTCAAACCAAGGTAAGAATATGGAAAACTTTCAAAAATATATCTTAGTACGAAAAACTGTTAAAAATCGAGTCAGTTCATGTCAGTCACAGCTTCCCTCTACTTAAGAAAATTGCCGAGTGTTATCCAAGCAAGGAGTAGTGACCAAGATGTGTTACTTATTATTTATATATTTATCTATTCATACATTAAAAAATTTTGCTTATTGTTTACATTTCTATTCTCTGGCCTTCCCACTGACTCACTCTATTTCCCAACTTGCACATAAAACTATACAGGTCTGCTACCGGTAACGCCCCGCTCTTGGAAAGTAAGGATGAAGGTAAAAAAAACAACAAATAATACTGTAGGTAGATGCTAACAGCGGAAATACAATACGATACCGATAATTAAGAGACCATTCAGGCCACTACCATACTTCCTTAGACTTTAATTAACTCTTTTCTGATAAACACACTCGTATGTTTTTTTTGTTTTTTGTTTTTTCATGATGGCGCAGAGAAGGGAAGTGGAAAAGAAAAGGAAGAGGACGAAAGTAGCAAAGAAAGGAGCCGGGAGAAGAGAAAATGTAAGAGTCGTGAAATAATATAACCATAAAGGGTAGAATTTCAGGAGGAAAGAAAGAGGTGCCGGAAGAGAAAGGAGAAAAGAGAAAACTGGAATAGTCCAAAGGGAGGCGAAGTAACCGAGAGATAACAGGCGATTAAGAATGAGAGAGAACGCAAACACAGAAAGAAGGCATGTAATGAGAGAGAGAGAGAGAGAGAGAGAGAGAGAGAGAGAGAGAGAGAGAGAGAGAGAGAGAGAGAGAGAGAGAGAGAGAGGAAAGGTATGTGAGAGGCATGTACTGTACGTAAGAAAGGATGTATGTGAGAGGTAAGTGAGAAAGGATGTATATGAGAGGCATGTGAGAAAGGATGTACTGTATGTGAGAGGCATGCGAGAAAGGATGGGAGAGAAGGTATGTGAGGTACTAGTCTATAAGGGTTACAGGCGAGCAGTTCACCTTCACGCCCGAGTAATGTTCGTCTGGTGGCTGGCTGGCTGGGTGAGACGTCCTTGTGCCCACGCCGCCCTATACCGACTGACCTCCACCAAAACAACAACAGAACTATACCTTCACCCCTCGCAGACAACACTATAACAGATGAGGAGCCAACATGGTATAGGTAGCATCCTTTCCTCCACCATCATCACTGCCACACCCAGACATACACACACACTCAGACACACAGGCACACACACTCAACGGACTTAATGTATAAACGACACATACTAAAATTTTGTCCGAGCATCAAAACACAAACAAAAATACCCACTACACACACACAAACAAACAGACCCACTACACACACACACACACACACAATAAAACCCTGAGCGTCACTTCCAAGCATAAACAACATCACTCACTAACATCGTCCCGTACACCCACATCCATCCATCCATCAATCACAAGTTACAAACACCATTATGCACTCACACAAACACGGGCACCATCCCTTATTTTGATTCTCCTTATTGTCACCACCACCACTAGACACACTACAACAATAACAGCAGCAACAACAACAAAACACGGCTCATAAATCATCAGTATATTATCTGATACCATACACACCTTCATTATGCACTCACACAAACACGGCCACCATCCTTTAATTAATTCTTCTTGTCACCACCACCACACAGACAACACCCACTACAACAACACAAACAACAGCAGCAGCAGCAACAACAAACACGGAGATTAAATAAAACCAAGGGACTTCAATATCATCTGACACCATACACAACACCATTAAAGCCCTCACACAAACATGGACACCATCCTTTCATAATAATATTCTTGTCACCACCACTACACTCACAATAACAACAACAGCAGCAGCAGCAACTAACACGGAGCTAAAGGGGAGATTTTTATGTTGGTGAATTTATTGGAAGGTCAAACTATCTATGCCAGGAAACAGAAGACCTTAAATGTTACTTTAATGAGGGATCTGTTTCGTGGTATAGTGCATGTGGAGGAATCAGTAGCCTCCAATTTACCCTCAAAATATCAATAAACACGACATTTACTACTCCACGTACAAACACTTAACACCATCACGTGATTCATTTCAAGACACCACACACACTTTTTCTCACACACACACACACACACACACACACACACACCTCTCTCTCTCTCTCTCACCTATATTCTTCTTCCTCCCTCGCTCACATTATATAATCATTCTCCTTTTCGAGTTCTCTCTCTCTCTCTCTCTCTCTCTCTCTCTCTCTCTCCTCTCTCTCTCTCTCTCTCTCTCTCTCTGACACATACATACACAAGCACTCCCTTCCTCACACTCCTTTCTGGGGACCTGCCTCACCGCTACCACAATGCAGAAGAAGAAAAAATGGCGTGAAAAAAAAAAGTTCCTCATTTGATTAACGACAGGATAAAAAAAAAGAAAAAAAGTGAAGAACATGTTACTTGACTAGCATGCTTGAAAAAAAAAAAAGGTGTGAAATATATTTGCTCATAATATATCCAGCCAAAAAAGGTGGCATAAAATTAGTTACTCATTTGATTATAAACTGTGCAAAAAATAAAAAGCAAACAAAAATTAGATGTTCCCTTGTTTAACGTGGGCGAAACAAAAGCTGGAAAATTAGCTGATGCTCAAGGTGATTAACTCTGGCGGGAAGAAAAGGGCGCCAAAATCAGTTACCGACATGACTTACAGGGCGGGAAAAATGCGTTACTCATTTGATTAACGAGGAGGAAAAATTGAGCGGGAAGTAAAATTAGCTGCTCAATTGATTTACGAGCGAAAATTAAGTTGCTCATCTGATTATCATGGAGGTCATAATTTATCAGCTCTCATAAATCAACATCCACCTAAACAATGAATAATAAAAGGCTCTACGATGTACTGTTACTAAAATATATCGTGTAAACAAATCATACTGTCAGATAATGTTACTGTATAAAGGCGGGTTATTGAGTTTTATTCCCTCGCTTAATACATAATGGGTTTAAGAATTTTATACCCACACGATCAATGGTACGTCACTTCTTACATCTGGTGGTCAGTTGTCGCCATATTAAAGAGAGATCCTATACGTTCTTGTCTACGTGAGAGTATTATATTATTTTATTTGTGTATTTATTTATTCATTTATTTATCTATTTATTAGTTATTCGTTAGCATTCATCCAGACAGGACTAAACCATGACTATCTCTCTATCTCTCTCTCACACACCACGAAACCCAAACAACGAACGGTCTCTGGTGACACTCCAATTTTCCTACTCCCCAGCAAGACGTAAACAGATAAGGCTATGTAGTACCATCAATTTCTCTCAAGTTCCAGCCACTCTTCCAGCATTCCAGCAGCACTGTCATGGCCCGTACAATGTGAGGCAGGTCAGGTCTAAACATCTCTATAATTCCAGACCATTGAGTATGATCTAATGTCCTTAATTGCATATGATTTTCGCGTTGGTGGGATTCAATTAGTGTTTACATTATGATTAGCCCAGACGAGAGTAGTGTAATGATGGTGTGGTTGAGCTTCACTGAACACCAAATGACTTACTTATGTTGCTTTCTTTTTAATATGAGGGAGATAGAGAGAGATAGAGATAGGGAGAGGGGGAGAGGGGGTAGAGAGGGGGGGGGAGGAGAGAGAGAGAGACAGACAGAGAGACATAGAGACAGAGACAGAGACAGAGACAGAGAGAGAGACAGAGAGAGAGAGAGACAGAGAGAGAGAGAGAGAGACAGAGAGAGAGAGAGACAGAGAGAGAGAGAGACAGAGAGAGAGAGAGACAGAGAGAGAGAGAGACAGAGAGAGAGAGAGGACAGAGAGAGAGAGAGACAGAGAGAGAGAGAGACAGAGTGAGAGAGAGACAGAGTGAGAGAGAGACAGAGAGAGAGACAGAGAGAGAGACAGAGACAGACAGACAGACAGAGACAGACAGACAGACAGACAGACAGACAGACAGACAGAGAGAGAGAGAGAGAGAGAGAGAGAGAGAGAGAGAGAGAGAGAGAGAGAGAGAGAGAGAGAGAGACGAGAGAGAGAGACAGACAGACAGACAGACAGACAGACAGACAGACAGACAGACAGACAGACAGACAGACAGACAGACAGACAGACAGACAGACAGACAGACAGACAGACAGAGAGAGAGAGAGAGAGAGAGAGAGAGAGAGAGAGAGAGAGAGAGAGAGAGAGAGAGAGAGAGAGAGAGAGAGAGAGAGACAGAGAGAGAGAGAGACAGAGAGAGAGAGAGAGACAGAGAGAGAGAGAGAGACAGAGAGAGAGAGAGAGACAGAGAGAGAGAGAGAGACAGAGAGAGAGAGAGACAGAGAGAGAGAGAGACAGAGAGAGAGACAGAGAGAGAGAGAGACAGAGAAAATCCTAATACCTTGAAAAAACAGCAACAAGAATCACAACTTCGGTACACGTGTTCTGTTTTGTGAGACATTATGGAAAAAGCAGCTGCCTCCTTTACCAACAAAAACATTACCACATTCAGGACCCAGTGATCGTGCATGATAATTGGAGGCTTCTGATTCCTCCTGACTATACCACGAAACAAGGTCCTTCAATGTAGATGGTGTTTCGTGGCAATATTTGAAGGACTCGTTTATCTCCAATATATTATACATAACGGGGTCCTTAATTATGGTTTTAACACCACTCTTGCAACATATACCCATAAAGAAATACCTATAATATAAAAAATCATGTTTAAGTTGTCAAATCTAACCAACACACACACACACACACACACACACGAGAAAACAGGTGACCCTACCACTCATACAATATACACCCATATAAATCAAGTATTAAAAAAATCATGTGTATGTCGTCAAATCTAACCAACACACACACACGCAAGAGAACAGGTGACCCCCCCAGACATCAAATTTGGTGGTGGTGGTAGTGGCCGAGTGAGAATTATGACCACAAGATATCTCCAAGTTGGGTGGGAAGTTTGATCTTGATAGCCCTCCCTCCAGACACCTCAACCATCAAATAGGACTCGACACATCATCACCACCACCACCACCACCACCAGCCGTATAGCCAGTCTCCTACCTCCCCTCCCTGGACCAATAAAAACCTAAAAGTATTCTATTGGTCTTGCTCCGTCCTTCCCTTCCTTCCGTCCTTCCTTCCACTACAGACTGACCTTACTGAGAGCTTTTACTTGCCTCCTCTCCCCGCACCATACATAAAGGAGTGTTATTATCTATAATTATTTTCTATATAATTATGCTATGTCCCTAACTGTTATGTCCTTTATCTTGGCTACTTCGTCGTCTATTATTTTCCCTGCCATTCCCTTATTTCTGTGACTTTTCTTGTCATTTCCTCATTTCTGATATTTTCTTTGCTACTTCCTTCACTACTTTTCTGTTATTTTTTACCTCACCTTTATCACTATCTATCCTACTATTGTGGCTTCATTACTATTGCTCTTTTCTCTGCTTCTTCTCTATTGATCTATATCTTTTACTACTTTCCTTGCTACTTTCTCTACCACTTTACTAATTCTGAACACCCATTATTCCACAGTCTTTATCTCTCACACGTATCTATCAGTTATATCCATAATTACGTTACGTTGTTATTATATTGTAGGTCCATGTGTGTTATCTACTTATCTCTATTCAAATCCTAATACTTCTATATCTCTGCTAATGTATATTCTTTTGGTCTATTGCTATATTCTAACTGTACGTCTGGGTCTTGGTTGTGGTATTAACCTCTGCTATTTCCCTATCTCTTCCTAGTTTTAAATTTGAACAACGTACTCAAGATCAGCTGATTTGTGACGTCACGAATGTAAACAAACACACCACGTCGTCGTCATTGTCGTTGATCTTGGTATACGACGCAATGAGAAAAGATACTTCATGTTCAAGTATACAAGCAGTGTTATTTTCCATCAGCTAATTCTGTGACGTCACCAATGTAAACAAACACACAGCCACGCTACCCATGTTGTTGTTGTTTGACAAGATACCATCAGGGAGGCACAGCAGTAAATGGCAGTATCATGACAAATGGTTTTCCCTCCCACCCCTGACGTATACACACATATATATAAAGACTTCTGGGAAATGTTACCGATGTTTTGCTGGTACAGACACAGGCAAAAATTGTACTCTCTTTCGTCATTACTCACGTCATTAAAATAATCACACATCGATCGGTTCGCCTTTCATAATAGTGTAGTGTGATGTACAATATACAGTAGTGTTTCACAGCAGGAGACCACAAGTCCCGTTGCTCAGTGGTTTACAAGATGCCTCAAATGTGTGTGTGTGTGTGTGTGTGTGTGTGTGTGTGTCCTCCTGACCACCTCGTCGGGAGAATGTGCTTACTCTTTACCTCCTAAAACGACTCTTATTCATTTTTACCTGTTTATACTGTATACAAGCCTCTAAGGTGCATAGGTGTTTATGACTGCTATTTGCCACGGTGAATGATGTAACCACGAAAGGCAAAGATGACTAAAAAAAAATTTAATGGGAATGTTCATTGAGCAACACATTTAGCGTCTTTCTTATCCCGCGGTAACATGGAAAGTGAATTTACCGAGTCGAAGAATATGCAATAAATTGAAACCTTAAAGAAAAATATACACAAGATAAAAACGCCACAATGTTTGCTTATCAGTGCACTTTATCTCAAGTATGTAGTAACTGCAGTGTGTGTGTGTGTGTGTGTGTGTGTGTGTGTGTGTGTGTGTGTGTGTGTGTGTGTGTCATAACCCTTACATAGTCTTTTCCCTCTTCTTCCTTTCCTTAGATCTTTACCACATTCTTTGATCCTTCAATTATTTTTCTCTCTCCCACTAATAAAATACAGCTTCCCACTCCTCTACAATGGTATACATCTGTTTGCGTCCTGCCTCTCCCTTGTACTCTCCCACCACCTCTTCCTCTCTCGTTTCCCCACCCCTTAGTTCCTGCCTCTCCCTTGTACTCTCCCTCTCTTGTCCCCCCACCCCTAAGTTTCGCCTCCCCATGGTATTCTCTCGACTTACACTTTTCTCCCTCTAATGTCCTCCCACCTACTACTTTCCTCCCTTACCTTGATTGTTCCTCCCCTCCTACAGCCCTTCTCTTCCCCTCTAGCCTCACTCACACCCATAATTATCCTCTACCGCTCACCTTACTCTCCCACCACCACGGGCAGAGGTCAGGGGAGCACAGTGTCACGGGGTTTGGGAAAGCTGGTAACCACTCCATGTGTTGCTGCCTCCAGGCTGTGCTAGTACCGAGGTACTCAGTTTCCTCTTGTTTTGAGTACAGACTAAAGAATGTATAATGGCAGAGCTTTTATTCAGTGAGTTCTCCTCCTCCTAGCTTTTCATCCCTATTACCATATAAATCCTTTTGCTGTCCTCTATTTCATCACACCATGAAATTTTTTATGAAGTTGGATTTCTCTTCAGTGAACACTTGAAAAATATTTTCCCAAAACACATATGCATAAAAGATAAAATCTTCTTTACAACTTTTCTTATCCCCCATAGCTAATTATTTAATATGTTGATGAATCAGTATCTAAGAATTGCATGCTATATAATCTGTAAAAAATTGTACTGTACCTTCAACACAACACAAGACCATCCTAAACAATTTCCAAACATCAGGGACACAAGTACAACAATAGCCTTCAGGGAGTCTCCTTGTTGAGACTACAAAAATGTACAGAACATAACACACTGACCTTTACCAAACAACCTCAATCATAATTAACAATGTATCTGCATCCAATACAACTCAGTCTCACCCAAAGGATAACATAACTTTACCATATATTTTCTACCGCACTGCTTGTTCTAAAAATCTGGAAAGGTGAACCACTGCCTGCCAACTTTTGCATCACAACATTAAAAGATGGTAGGTACCAGGTGGACGTTCCATCTTTTTCAACCAGGCAGCATCGTTGATTTAACTGGTTGGTCAAGTCGAGAAACTTTTGGGTGAGACTATCTAAGAGTGAAGGGAATTTAAAGCCAAACAATACAAGCACAGGCACAAGCCAACCCTCCACAGAAGTACAGTCCAAGGGTAAGAAGCAAGTCTAGAAATTATATCAACCAGATGATGGGGATATGCACAGCAGCACACACCCACAAACATAGGGTGGTAAAGCAGTGGTGTGCAGCCTCGTGTGCAGGCCAGGGAGCAGGGCACAGCAGACAGGAGCCCACTAACTTATAGTCCCCATCTCACACTCAGATGGTAGTTTCTCATGTATGTTATGCCTGGTGTATCTATACAGTATGTTTAAAAACTACATGATGACATCCCAAAACTCAATGACAACATTTCACACACCTGAAAAATTTGTAACTCCATAAAGATGCCAAACAATAAAGCCTTTTCCATCTTTGATGATTCTCACTATTACCTTATAGGTAAGTGGAAACACTTAGTGGACTATTACTGATGCTAGTTGTCATGTCAGGGCATGTTGTGTTACAGTTACTACATTGTCAATAGTGTTTCTTTATAACATGAGAAGCTTCCACAATGTGTCACAGGGGATCATATTTAAACAGCACCTTTAGGTACTGGGGTGCAAGTGCCTACTTCCCCAAGCATCAGACAGCAATTCAATCTTAATGAAGCTCAGGAAATAATACTGTATAGCAAATCTGAGATGCCTTTTTACACCACCTATAAAAAGTCCTCATCCTAGCTCTTGCACCATTACTCATGCTTTGATCTGCCAAATGGCTATTTTCTATAATATATCATTATAACCTCTGATTCAGGATAAAGCACTAAATAACATACTGCTGATATGGCATATTCTACATAGTGTGAATGAAATTCTGTAATCACAAAGTACAATATCCAGTGACCATAAAAATTGGGTGTTCATAAATTTTCCATAATTATATCTATAGAAACTTACTACAGTTAAATCAAAATAAACAGTTTAATAACACAAAACTGTGGCACTGTGGCACATGTTTGCAAAACTAAAAAGCATTTTGCCATGTCAGTAGTGAGTAACTAAGTTGTCAAAGAAGAAATACCACTGATGCAGATGGAATTAATTTTTACGCAAGGCTGAACGGTGGAAATACTCAACAGCACAATCATCTGCACTATATACCAAATGTACTTGGTTAGGTTCTGAATTACAGTTGCTTACAATGCTCACCATAGTGACAGATTTGATTCTAACTACCATTGGTACTTCTTCTTCAATCATTTGTAAGGGTACAGTAAATCAGATACATACAAGATACTCCAAGGCAGAAACCCAAAATGAACAAAATGCCATAGTGGACCACCATCATCATCAATCATTCGTTTTTCCACTATTAAGTACTGCATCACTTTTCCACTGACTTATAAAGATAGAAACAGCAACATACTTTATTAAAAATAATTGCATTTGTTTTGTATTTTGAATATTTTGTAGCCTGGTTATTTGTGCCAAGGAGAGCCTTGTAGTACATAAAACAGTAGCTAGAGCGTTGAAGACAATGAACTTTCAGTAGCGAGTACTTACCCGGCAGGGCTGACCGTACTGCACTCAGATAAGAGTTCTGCCGGGCGACGGACTTCTGCCTCGCGCTGTTGGTCTCGTCCATAGACTGAGTAGACCACAGGCTGCTCATAGACGCCTGGGAACACACTGAGTTGGACCGCTCCCTCTCTAACACACCTGAAATGGGACAACAACACTTTTAACCTTAAAAACAATAGCTTTGGGGATGTGAGTTATGGACAAGAAATTGATGGCAACTCATTCCTCCAAACTGTCTCACATAAAAGATATGACTCATATTAGAGGAAATTTATTTGGGGCACAGATTGGAAGAATCAGTAGCTTCCAAACTTGCCTAAAAACACAGGCCCCTGAAATAGAAATACAGTACATGATGTTGTCAACGAATATTAACTACTGTATATAATAACATGGCATTGGACTTTGTACTATACAGCACGGTATAACGTATACACAAAGTTTCCCTATTAACCTATTCACTCCTTTCAACATGAAAATATAATTGGATAAACATCACCAATACCATATTTACACCATTATATTCCAAATAACAAAAATGAGGGACAAAAGTTGAGGTGCACCTTACACCTGAATATATACAAATTTTTTTCTAGTTACCGGTATGAGGCACTGCATATTTCATTTTAGATATTTTGACCACACATTTGTCAAGCACAATATAATCATGCAAAGAATTGTAGTCAAATCACACAAATATGTACAACATACATTAAAATTTTGGTTTCTACACTCAACAATTTATATTCAGATTCAAGATTAATCATTAAAGGTGAATGGTGGGGTGCAGTTTATGGTAGGAGTCAAGTCTACTTCCCATAAACCAAACTGTTAACTCACCATGTGGTTTACATTTAATGACAGTTTAAAATTGTGTAAGTATGAGGGTAGTAAGCCATCCTAAGAATGTGATCTTCACTCACATTTAGTCCACATATTTCTGTCAGTACAATATATCAGTTAGTCTGCCATTATGAAACAAAATTTTATATAAAGATGCTGTATTTAGAATACTTAAAGCATATCTGGTATACTGTCTTTAAACAATAGAACTCATAATACAATAAGAATTTACCGGTATATTTACAGAATCATAATGCATACAAGTGGACAAAAATGTACTACATTTTCTGGCTTCATAAACCGACATAAAACACTCTTAATCCCTGAAGTAACATTGTTGTGAGAAAAGGGTTGCTTACCAACTGAAAACATATAAGACATGAAATTTATTGTTTATATCAAATCGGTATCTTCTAGAATCCAGGAGTTCTGTGACACATACATTAAGTCGATTTCAGAGGTATAAATGGTCAAAAGAGCTGATGTAATCTAATTGTGTTGGAATATGTTTTAGGGTTGATACTGAGCACACAGGCTACACCTTCTGATTTATGAACCATGCTGCTTTTAAGTAACACTGATCTTACTCCAGTCCTCTCTGAAGAAAACTCTTGGATAAAGTATTACATCATCAATAACAATAAAACAATGAAGTTAAATTATTGCCAATATATTACTTACATGCATTCCAAGCAAAGCCGTTGTAAATATGTTTTCAGGTGGCAATTCCAATGGAATATAATACTGTAATAGATGCTTCAGTTATACAGTACTGTATCATTTTTAGAAACATAATACAGTTGTGTAAATGTAGAAATATGAAAATACAACAATATAGAATAATATTGGTAAATGCAAGAACTGACCAGAATCACTATGTGGCCTGGATACAGAGGCGGGATGTTGGGGAGGTTGGCAGTGAATGTGCGGACCACCCACAGGTATCATGCAGTTCATTCCCATCCGCACAGTGCCATCTTCCCCGCTTGAACATGGTGACCCACTCCCACCATCTTCACATGCAGAGAGATGAATATTATACTATTAAAGATCCTTCACATGCAAAAAAAGTAGCCACATATATATTGTACTGTACTTTGCCTATACAGTATATAAATTTCATTCCGCATATACAGAATCATAACTGTCCACAAAACATGTGCCTGTTTATTAGTTATGCAAACTCAAGTAATTATGAGAAACTGCTTCAAATGATCTTCATATATATCAACAAGCAGTAAATGTAGACTGTCAAGCCTTATTCACACATTTGAACCTGAAACCAAAGTCATCATGAGGCTCTGACATGCTTGATTGCCCAGAAATAGTGCAAAATACGTGAATCCCAGGTGCAATTTACATGCATAATTTTAAGGAATGCATATATTAAGATACATTATGTAAGAAATGTGTAAAAGAAGATGCATAAGCCATGATAATATGCTAGTTAGCTAAAAAAAAAAAAAAAAAAGTGATGCAGCTGTACATGAAAGACTACTTTACATTCCGTACAACATTCTTGCACTCAGTTTATCAAAGTTCTGTGTCTTTATCAACATTTCACCTATAGGTACTACTCTATATGTATACATGCAGAGTAGTCATCAAGGTACAGCCATGGTCAAAAGTCCTGCTCTCTCGTTTACTCGAGATACATTCTTAAATATCTCCATAGAGGCCTGTACTTGCCTCTTTCATAAGAATATGAACTCTATGAACTGTGCCACACAAATATTCATATAATACATGTAAAAGCAAATTCAAACTTACCATGCCCTCAAAAAATAAAATAAGAATTCTTTTCCCCAATCTTGAAACAGAGAAGTGCATATAAAGTAACTGCATAAGATTCCTAAGAATTTATATAACTGTGGTAAACCATTCACTGCCAAAAAAATAAACAAACATATTAGAAGAGAGCATCCCAGCTGATTGCTCATTAACCGCACTCACCATATCCTGAGTTTAAGAGCCTCCTACTGACGGGGAACACAGTGCCACCATCCGAGAGGGACCTAAACACTTTTGGAGGCGAGGGGGAGAAATCCTTTGACACCAAGTTACTGCGTACTAACTCAGCACTCTTACGCTGACGTGGCGAGTTAGTGTACTCCGTTCCAAACTCAAAGTCAAAACCTAAATTTAAAGATACAAAAACAAGAGACAATAGGACAACATACCAGGGACAAGGGACAGAACATTCACATTCATATCTAAAGCTTTAGTATATGAGTAAATTAGGATTCTACAGTACTTCAGATAGCTATTTAAGGGAGTAATAATTTTTTTGACAAATAGAGGGCTACTGATTTCTCCAACTATGCCATAACACACCACCTATGCATAAGGAAGGTGTTTCATGGTACATCTTATAAAAATTGTAAGCCTCCAATCGGTCAACAAACTTATAACCTTCTAAATTCAATCCTGGACGTTTACGATGAGAATGAGAACTCCAACAAGGCTGCACCAGTAACATTTTTAAAATCTTTCCAACCATGATATTATTGACTCCTTTACTAATGCTTTTCACAAAGAAGAGGTACAGGTCTTAGATCAATAACCCCCTGGAATGAAAAGTGCACAATACCTTGCATATCCCCCCATGTATATTTCTTAATTGCAAATTACTAGGAAATGTGTAATGCACACACAGGGTCCTCAACAAAACCATAGGGTTGGTAGGTTTTTAAGGGTTAGTGAAATAAACTGAATTTTCTTGTTCTCAAAGGTGCCAGGTTCAAATTTAGATGATGACTTTACATTATCATCAGACTACCAACGTATAACTACACTATCAAAACAAATCCTACACAGACTGCACAAAACAGACAATTTCATTCATGGGCCACAAACAATTTCTACTGTCTTAAATTCATAAATAACATGCATACAATCATTATATAGTACTGTTAATAGGCAATTAAAAATGATAAATGAGTACTGTATGTGGCACAATCACACGAAGGGGAAGATCTACATATTGCAATAAAGAATTATTAACATTAATCTGCGACACACTCACTATTAACTATAACATAGAAATGACATACACAGCATTAACTAAACTACAGTGAAATAATTTTGTACAACACAAAAGGTGTTACCTATACATGTAGTTGCACACAAGACAATTCCTCACAACAAAAGCTGAACATCCAATTAAAAGCTAATCAACATTTAGAACAAACAAACACCAGAATAACACTGTGTGGGGGGGCACTGAAATAACACAAAATAAACCATCAATACAACATTGAAAATAAACATATAAACAAGAAGAAAACATGACAAAGAAACTCACCAGAGGGTTGTTGGTCACTGTCCCTCTTTTCAAACTCTTGCTTCCTCTGAGCCACATTGGGAATCTTGGAACGCTGTGAGAGGCGGGTCAACTCAAACCTGTGGAAGGCTGATTTTCCTGATGCCTCTTTCTCTAGCTTGCTATTTTCAAACTGCTTCGCCCGTTTTGACACAATCTGCAGCTGTTTTATTCGTTCATTGTCACCCACCCAAGCAAGGGGTATTGGACGTATAACCGAGGTCATAAACGACTTCTCACTGCCAGGTGGGGTGTCGCTCTGTCTACTCTGACTTGCCAAGGAGGAAGAAGACCCATGTTCGGGGATGGGGATATTTTCTTGAATACGAGTGAGGGTTGACATGAAACCTTTTCCATACCTCGCACCGGAGGGAGGATTAGCTTCATTTGAGCTGCCCACGTAAGGCTTAGGTACAGAGTTTCCTACAAGTGAGCGCTGCATCGAGCTCTGTTGTGAGGAATTATTGGGGTCTTCACTGTCTAATAAATCATATTCATCTTTCCCATCATCTTCTGAGGGTTGGGAACCATTGGCATTCTCACCCTTTTCATTGGATTCCTTGTCAGATTCGGCGTTTGGTAGCAGATCTTGCTTTGGGGCATTTAGCACAAAGGAAAGTGCCTTTGTAACTGCACCAGGGGAAGGAGGAGTCTGTGCAGAGGGTGGAGGCCACAGTGGTTTTTGAAGCTTCTGAGGGTTTACATGGTAATGAATAACAGGAGGTTTACTTGCAGGCAGCCAAATAGGTTGGTTTGGCCTCTTTAAAAACTCCTCCTTTCGTTCAACATTCTTTTTAATTCTGTTTATAACATCTTGAGTTGATTTGTCATTGGAGTGGCAGTTTTCCTTGTTGCTTGGTAATGGTTCTGTATAACTTCTCCTGGAGTAAGAGTTGGGTTTGTTACTGCTACGGATCAGTACTTCACTCTTTGTGCTATCAAGACTTTGTTGGCTACCATGAATACTTCCATCATTCCCTGTTGCAGTGTACAGACCTTCTGGCCTTGTGTGAACACTTACACTTCTTGTGTGAAAATGGTCCATCTTGAGGCGAGGCGGAGACAGCGACTGAACACGCACTCTCTTGGCATCAACCTCACTACCTAGAGAAGTTTTCCTGCCAATGTGACTGCCTTGGTGGTGGCCTTTACTTTGATTCATACCTTTCTTGCCAGCATCTCCACTATTTATTTGACTCTCCACCACTTTTGTCTGTACAACTTCATATATGCGCCCATCAGGGTCTCTCTCCAGTCTCCTGTTGTCTCTGAAGCTGCCCCTTCCAACAGCTCGGTCAAGGATGGGTTCGTAAACACCAAACACAGAACCAGTGTTTGGATCACTCAAGGGAATACTTGATCCATTCCCGTGGGGGTTATTTGTACTGACAGGTGAGGGACTTGATTTAGTCTTTCCTGAAGGCACTTGATGAGGCACTGCAGAGATAGTGTTTTGGATGGTGTAGATTGCTTGCCTCCTGTCAGCTGACCCAGGTAATGACTGTTTTCTATTCCCTGGGGCAGATGTTGGCTGTTTCTCTCCTCCACCAGACAGAGAGTGTTTCCTGGAGCTGGCTCGGTATGGCACGGATGACTGGTTCCCATGATGATGTGGAAGAATGGGTATGTGAGCTCCATGTGGCTGAGAGACCTTGGATGGCTGATTGGGTCTCGAATGATAAGAAGGATGAGCCATGATGACTGCCTGTGGATGTGTTCCTGTGGACATGGCAGATGGATGAGACGCAAGTGAGGATTGGGAAGACCAGGCGGATGAAAGACTGGGTGGGTACTGAGCAGGCAGGGCACCAAAGACCGGCTGAGTGAGGCTGATTGCACCTGGATGTCGTAGTAATTGCTGAGGAGGCAGGTGGCTGGGACTGGGCATCCTCACATCCAGGTTGCTCTCTGGATTGTGTGCCGTCTCTCCAAACACCTGTAAAGTATAGTACAGTTAACAATATTGTATATACATTCATGGGTACAGCCTTGTGGAAGCATTCTTTCATGAGAAGTTTCACTCAGATCTGTCTATGATGTTACTGTTAAAACTAGTTAGGAAAAATTGTGATGCTACTGTTATACTGATGTAGCCATGAAACTGTAGTACAGTGTGCTGTATTATACAATAATGTATACAGTACCCGTATGGATCAATTTAAAATCAGCTAAATTCTAAGCATTATTTTTAACTTATGTGTGTTATCTAAGCTACAAACATTCACAAATATAGAATAACCATACAGTACTTCAAATATAGAATCTCTTCATACCACCCATGTGGTCCATATCTTTCCTTTTTCCCCAGTTTCAAAGCAAATTCTCAATTTTTTCTGCACAATTCAGTAGGCAAGGAGGTTCTTACAAATCACACCTCAGTTGCAACCACAGTGATATATATAGTTTCTCACCAACATTTGACCTAAATAACCATTCAGCATCACAAGTGACCACAAGAGCCTGCAACTCCAACAATCATAAGGATGTCATCAGGGAGAGAGGCACATGTTCCATGGCCCCCCAATCTAATGCATTATCAAAATTATTTTGCTAAGAGAAAAAGGTTTAACGTTATCAAGCAACAAAAATATGGTCATACTGTACTGAATTCCAATACCACGGAGAGTGAGTGACCTTAATCAAATTACTGTACTTCATTCAGTTTGGAATCTCGCTTTTTCTTTATTAGAAAAGTTAGAATCTTTTTCTAGAGACATTTTTTAGCTATTAAAATCTGTTATATAAATAAACTTTTAATTTATTAGCCTTCTTAAAAAAATTCTGTTCTGCTAATATATATATCTTGCTGTGTTTTATTAATAATTTCATGGATTAAGCAGAACTAGAGTGATAGTTTGATTCTTAAATAATAATCCAGAATACACTCCTGAGCATTCACAAGGTGCTTAAAAGCACTATGATGCCTCATAATGATATAGACACAAACATCCGATGAATATACACATAGTGGAGTGTATAGATCTCAAACCTTATTAAACACTTTGGAATTATTATAAACATTTTATGACCAACCTGCTGGAGGAGGTCCTGTTCCCGCGGCACCACCACGAGCTGCAGGAGGGGCGGGGAACGATGGATGGTTGCCACAACCTCCTGGTAACTCCGGGATCCAACACTCTCACCGTTCACACTCACCACACGGTCTCCTGAAAAAACAACCAACATTAACTTAAAGGAACCATGATTTAGGCTGAAAATTTAGGAGAACCATAATATAGTCAGAAAATGTAAAAGAACCCATGATTTAAGCTGAAAATTTAAGAGATCTGTGATGTAGTCTAATAATTGGAGGTTACCTGGTCCTTCACACATTGTCACAAAGCAAAACCTATATATATTGAAAGACTTTGTTACGTGGCATATTCAGGGGGAATCAGAAGCCTCAGCTCTCGTACACTATAATTGAGTCCTTATAAGGATCAAATGTTTGGGCCAAATTGGAGTGCTGATTCCTCCAAACTATGCCAGATAAGAGACTACCTCAGTATACAAGTAGGGGAACAAATTTATTCTCAGTGTTTAGAGGGGTACGTAAATCGCAAAAGCACCACAACAAACAATCCTATTAATTATCTCTACAGTGGTGAAAGGATCATTAGTGTAAGTATACGTGTGATGACGACGACTGTTACTATGACTTTCTGTATACGTTAACAACACAACTCAGAAGAAGACATTATGGAGGAACAGTCATGAATTCTGTAATGACGATGACTGTTAACAAAGGCCTTATGCACTTTTCCTGGAGTCAACATATTGGTCATCACCATCGTCTAGCCAATGAAATGTCTAATTGTGACTTTGGTACAACAGCATCATCAAAATTTTATCTCTTGATTGTTAGTTTCATTCTGTGACCATTATTTAATTTGTAGAGTGTATTGAGGAATGAAGAAGACGGTAAGCATAATAGTACTACTATATCAACATCTTCACTGATAAAATTTCCACCATCTTCAGCACTACATCCAATACAAATGTAAAAAATGACACAGGTCTTAAGAATGGGCAAAGATGAGAACCTGAGGTAGTGACTAAAAATAACCTGGAGACACAATGTTTCATAATATACACCGAGTGACGTAAGAGCCATTTCCCACTACTACAGTATAGTCTTTTCACACTAACTTGGCCCACAGCCACTACTCTGCCCTTGTTCTATCTGATTAGTTAATTGTCAAAGTATATTAACCAATCAGCGAGTAGTGGGCGGGGCTTATTACGAGCCATATCAGCAGACTGGCTGACAGCATATATCTATCAATCAATCCACTGGTAGGCAAATATCTATCAATCAATTTACTGGTAGAGGCTGGACTTGTGAGCCACATTAGTATGGAAAGACTTGAAATGATACACAGATAGCTTAAGGAGGTAATACACATTTGGTATATTAATTCGCCTTGATTCCTCCAAAGTATGCTAAGAAACAGGAATAGATGGACAAAAATAATGGTGGTCTGTTGCTTGTTATAGTTTGGAGGAATCATTTGCTTAAGATATACCAGCACAGTACTTCCCCCTGAACACTTCATAAATATTGCCACAGAAAAATGCAACCAAATGACAAGTCACATAAATAAGTTACAAAGAGTTTATCATCCAATACTTTTGTTGCTACTTTATCACTGAACAATTTCTTGCAGCATAAAATGTCAAAACAACACCATGTTGCACCTTGCACTGTCTACACACTGCTTTTTATACTGTGCAACATTTTTGTGGCAAGCAACAGTCACCCCACGACCCACAGGAAAATAAATGGTTGCGAACTTACTACGTGAGTAAATATTTTCACACACACACACAGACACACACACACACAGACACACACACACACACACACACACACACACACACACACACACATACACACACACACACACACACACACACACACACACACACACACACAGAGAGAGAGAGAGAGAGAGAGAGAGAGAGAGAGAGAGAGAGAGAGAGAGAGAGAGGTAAGCCATGGCCATAGGGTACTAGCTTAAGGTGTGAGTAAGCGAGAAGACAACAAAGATGGTGCCATATATATTAGTGATGAATGAACAAAGAATGGAATGAACCCTTTGTAAGGTAGGAGAGGCGAGATTTAGAGAGAAAGAGTGAAAGGAAGGACGTCAAGACAAAGCAAAGTTGTATCTAAATATACCAACCTATATAGCAATGAGAAGGGCATGGGGATGGTATTGTTGAGGGAAAGAACACACACACACACACACACACACACACACACACACACACACACACACACACACACACACACACACACACACACACACACACACACACACACACACACACACACACACACACACACAAAGGAAAAGAAATTAAGAACTGAAGGCTGTTTTAAGGGGGACAACCAACCAACTAACAACCAAACCAACCAACCACCAAACCAATCAACCACCAAACCAACCAATCAACCAACCAACCAACCACCAAACCAACCAATCAACCAACAAACCAAACATTCAACCAACCAATCAACCAACAAACCAAACATTCAACCAACCAATCAACCACCAAACCAACCAACCAATCAATCAACCACCAATCAATCAACCACCAAACCAACCCAACCAATCAACCAACCAACCAACCTATGCGGCCACAGTTGCGAGAAAGGCGACAGAGATAATAACGAGGAGGACACCAAGCGTTAAAAGAGAAAGTCGGAAAATGCCAAGAAGGAACCGAATGCATGGCTGGGAAAGTGACTCTGCGCCAAGAACAATGAAAATCCGCTTTACACACCGTAGACAAAAACGAAAGAAAATTTATAAGCAAAAACACCAATAAACCAAGGGAAAATTTACAGTTGAGACACGTTCCACTCTCTGAATAGCCTAGCAGGTTCGAGTCCGTCTGTATGCTATTTTTATGGTTACATCTTATCTATTATGTTACATGAAATCCCTTATTACCATCAAAGACTACCTATGGGGTTGTGGAGTATTAAAAAAATATATATAACACGTAAGAATGATCGAGATGAGAAAGACTTCAAGAGGTGTCCATAAATGAAAATAACAAACAAGGAAATTTATAAATATATGAGGTAGGAATAGAAGTTTGACACATGAGCCTAATAAAGTCAATGAGTGAAAGTGACAAATAGAACAAAGTGAGGGGTGTGAGTTATAAGTGTCGAGGCCTGCGAGGTGAACTGGAGCAAGAGAGAGAGAGAGAAAACAAAAAAATAAATACTATATACAGCCATCAACAACAACATATTATCACTATACCTGTCCTGAGCCCTGAGAGGTGAGCGGGTGAGCCAGGCCTCACGTGCTTGACAAAGATAGTGTCGAGGGGATCCAGGGAGGACAGAGGCTCGGGGGCTTCCACATTGTCACCCAGCAGCTCCTGAAACAACAACAACAAACACAGGGGTCAGTAAGTCATTCAATTAAGTCATTCATTTATTTATTTAGTCAGTTTATTGGTTATTCAGTTACCGTATGTAGTTATAAAGTTAGGTAGTTAATATTTTAGGTACCAGTAGTTAGTTAGGAAGACATGAACAAACACAGGGGTCAGTAAGTCATTCAAGTAAGTCATTCATTTATTTATTTAGTCAGTTTATTGGTTATTCATTTATGCCGTTATATAGTTAGGTAGTTAGTTAATATTTTAGTTAGTTAGTTAGAAAGACATGAAAGTTAAAAAAAATATCTAAATTGCAGACTTTAACAATGACTGACTTAAAATATTCCTGGCCTTTTTTCCGTTACTGTGAATTGTCACGTCACATCAGAATAAACATGTAAAAAATGATGTCAGCCGTTATTCAAGGGATCAAGGTAATACTCACATCACACTCGTAAAACAAAGCAATACAATCTACTAAAATATATCAACACAGATTACGGTCCTTTATCAGTTTATCTTTCCCTGTAATCCATGAGCGTACAAAACAGCCTATATTAAGGGAGAAGTACAGTGTTGGTAAATCTGAAGCAACTAATTCCTTTCAACTATTCCAAGTAACAGGCCACCATTATTTCAGTTAATCCGACCCTGTTTCCTGGCATACTTTGGAGGAATCAAGTGCAGTATCCCCTTAAAAACTCTGTGATCGTGTATGAGACTCGGTGGCTTCTGATTCCTCCTGACTATGACATGATACAAGCTTCTTCAATATAGGTCGTGTTTCGTAGCAATATTTGAAGGACTTACTGGCCTCTAATTATCTAACTACATCACGGGGTCCCTTAATTAATACACATCAACAAGGATAACAGTTCTATATCTTTCCCTGCAATCCATAAGTGTACAAAACATACAAGCAAAACACATCAGTATGTATTTTTGTTCTTTTATCTCTCTCTGTAGTCCACGAGTATGCAAAATATGATTCAAGTAAATTAACCAGCTTGTCTGAGTCACAGCAGCGCCCCATATGATACGCTCTGAGGGGGTCCAACCACAAGTATGTAGTGGTAGTAGTGGTGTGAGCTTGCAATAGGGGGGGTGGGAGGGGGAAAGGAGGGTGGTTGGTGAGGGGGAAGGGAGGGTGGTTGGTGAGAGGGAAGGGAGGGTGGTTGGTGAGAGGGAAGGGAGGGTGGTTGGTGAGAGGAAGAGATGGTGGTTGGTGAGGGGGAAGAGATGGTGGTTGGTGAGGGGGAAGAGATGGTGGTGGATGAGAGGGAAGACAAGTGGAGGGAAGAAGGAAGGGTTGGAGGGAAGAAGGAAGTGTTGGAGGGAAGAAGGAAGGGTGGGAGAGGAAGAGTGTGGGAGAGAGGACGAGGGAAGAAAATGGAAAGATGAACATGGGAGGGAAGACGGGGGAAGCAGGGTGGAGGGATGAAGGAAGAGTGAAGGGTGGCAGGGTAGACGAGGGAAAGGAAGATTAGTGAATGGAGGAGGAAGATGGGAGATAGAGAAAAGTGGATAAGACGGGGGGAGGAAGGAGAAAAAATGGAGGGGGAAGGAGAAAGACAGGGGTGGGAGGAAGGAATAGGAAATAGAGAGAAGTGAAGAGGAAGAATGATACGAGGCCAGGGAGGAGGAGGAAGAGGAAAAATAATATCAGACACACAAACAAACACAGCCACACAAAAAAGAGTGAAGACATATGCCCCTTCTAGCTTGTTGACAGAAGAGAGAGAGAGAGAGAGAGAGAGAGAGAGAGAGAGAGAGAGAGAGAGAGAGAGAGAGAGAGAGAGAGCAGGTGTGAAGAAAAGGGAGGAGAAAAGTAGAGGCGAGACAGGCAGTGCATCAAGAAGCTTGCTTGCCACCCCCGCCCCTTGCCCCCGTGACCCCCTGACGACCTCCACCCTTACCCCCCCCCACCTCAACCCTGTCTCCTCCTCTCCTACTTCCCTCACCAAACCACGGAACAAATCTTTTTCCTCCAACCTGAACAAAATTTCTACTGTCACTTCACACCGGTTTCACGCGCCACTTTCCCGTCTTGGTTGCATGGCTTCGTTGATATTGAATTCCAGCCAAACACGGGACCACGTTAGTCTCGATTTCATATTGGTAGTGATCCGTTATTCCAATGTGTGGAAAAAAATATATAACGGCAACAAAACCGAGAGAGTTTGTCATAACCAGGAAAAATCTAAAGTCTCCAATTCGTTTACAGCATGACAGGCACCTTAAGCACTCAAGCACACAGTAGGTGAAAGATCTTCTAGCCTTCATTCCCCCTCCGACAAGTTCGCACTCACAGGCAGTAACTGGAGCCCAGAAGCACTTGCACTGGGCAGGCAGCTGTTGCAACCCTACACTGCACCTCTACATCACCGGCGAGTGTCTGCCACATGACTGAGAGGGTGCGACGTCCCCCTCCATCACCTCATATAATTCTCCCACAGCACCGCCCCCTTCAATCGTCCCTGTGTACCGCTCCTCTCCCTTCTGCCTATAAACATGCACCGCCCCTCTTCTCCCAACGCATGCACCTCATGACTCCTTTCCTTCCTCCCAGCATGGTCACCTTTCCAGCTCCTCCTTTCTACCTGTCCTTTCACATTCCCCTCCAATCTCCCCTGCAGTGCTTGCTTCCTTCCTACCTATAGTCTGCATTCCAATCTCAATTTCCCTCGTTTTACCTTCCCCACGCAGCGCCACCCACCTCAATCTTCCCTGCATCCATCGCCCCCCTTATAAAATTCCCATGTGATGACCTTCCCCTCTTTGTACTGCCCCCTCCCCCCCCCTTTTCACAACGCCACTCCTCTTTGCACTATCCCTTCCATCTACATTAATTAAACTACCCAACTCCCATCTTATTAGGACCGTCTCTCTCTCTGCACTTTCTCACTCTTTATCCCTCTCTATCTTTCTCTGCACCACCTCACACCCCCTCTCTCTCTCTCTATCTTTCTATACACCCCCCTCACAAACCCCCTTCTCCTCTCTCTCTCTCTCTTTCTCTGCACCACCTCACACCCTCCCCCCCTCTCTCTCTCTCTTTCTCTGCACCACCTCACACCCTCCCCCCTCTCTCTCTCTGCACCACTTCCCTCTGGTACTGGTGGCCCCGGTGGCCTCTGAGTGCCCCGGGGCGTGACAGTGACTGGTGTGGCGAGAGTCGAGTAATTGAGAGAAAGGAAGGAGATGAAGTGGAGAGGAAGGTGGAAGGGTAATAGATGAAATGAAGGAAGGTGGGGAACAGAGGAAGTAGTGGGGGGAGGCTATAAAGATGAGTAATTGATGAAGTAGTTCGGGAGTAGAGATGAAATGGTGGAGGAGGAGGAGGAGGAGGAGGAGGAGGAGGAGGAGGAGGAGGAGGAGGAGGAGGAGGAGGAGGAGGAGGAGGAGGAGGAGGAGGAGGAGGAGGAGGAGGGTAATTGATAGTAAGCCTACAGAATCATCAAGCATTAGTCGAAATATAAAAGGTGACATTGGTATTCACAAGGTAAAAGATTAACCATATTTTGGTTAACTTAAAAAAAACAAAAAAACCCGAGTGCGTTAACATAATTCCATATAGCCGAGGCCTAAATCAAGACTTTTTTTTTTTTTTCAGGTGGTATACAATTTGTCTGATACAATCATGACTATTAGGCCTATGCAATGAGGACAAAAGTTAATTGCAACTATCAATATCATACAGAAGAGAAGACACAGATACTTAGTCACGTGTAAGAAAGGAGTGAGATACAAGGAGAAAGGCAAGAGATGGATTGTATATAATAGTAAAGAGAAAGGCAGGAGATGAAGTGGTGGTGTATAGTGGCAAAAAGTTTCTCCCTCTTGGCCCTTCATCTGGCCACCACGTACACTTCTCTCTCATTCTGACACGCATCTCTGACTCCCTCCCTCTCCTTGCCTTCTTACACCCTCCAATTCCTTCTCCCCTCTCCCTCCCTCCCTCCCCTTTCTCTCCTCTCTCTCTCTCTCTCTCTCTCTCTCTCTCTCTCTCTCTCTCTCTCTCTCTCTCTCTCTCTCTCTCTCTCTCTCTCTGTGTGTACGGTATTCACTCCCCACAGCCTCCCTTTCCCCCCCCTCTCTCTCTCTGTATTCACTCCCTACAGCTTCCTCTTTCTCTCTCCCTACTCACATGTCCCTCCCTCCTACCTGCTTCCCTCCCCCCACTACCTACCTCCTTCAGACCTTACCCTATTCCTTTCCCTCGTCCAGCCCTCACTCAACCCTTGCCCAGGTCGTGTTCAGCCTTCCCATGCTACTCTGTCACACCAACCAGCCTTCCTCGTCCACCACCTCTCATCCCGCTCCGTCCCTCGTCTTGTCGTCCTTAGTTCAGTGACCCAGCCACTTCTCAACATTTAGGCCTATACTCCAGCCTTAAGTCAGCCTTCACACACTCCTCAATAAGTCCTGTTTGTCTCTTGCCCTTCTCTCCCTAGTTTAGCCCCCACTTGATATAACTCTTGCCATGCAGCCCTCTTCAGCCATCGCCCACGCCTCCCTCACTCAGCCCTCATCATGCATCCAGCCCTCTCCCTTGCTCAGCCCTAACTTACCTCTTGCCCTGCAGCCCTCACCCAGTCCTAGTACAATCAACCAACTAACCAGCCCACTCCCTCTCTCACCCCAAGCCCGGCGGCCCCTCACCCTGTGCCCTACTTGAGCCTGGACCCCCAAGCTACTCCTGCCTTGCTCTCCTCCTCCTCCTCCTCCTGATGTTGCTCCTTCCTTCAGGTACTCCCTGGCTCTCTCGTTCACCTTCCTTTCTTCCTGCTACTTCCCCACCTGTTTTGTTTATGTTCACAACTTCTGTTGGTCCTTTCCTGTTCATCAAAAATCAAGTCATCCTCCACCTCCATTGCCTTCTGTTTTAAGTTTATTATATTCCTAAGTTGCTCCAATCTCTTCCATTCCTAAGTTAATTGTTTTCCCACGTACTCCCAAGGCCATCAAGTTTCTAAGTTCGTCCTACTCTCAATCTCATATTGCTACCAAGGTCATGTTTCTCTCTTCCTACACCTAACTTCATTCTGCTGGTCATGCACCGATTCATCCTATACTCCCCGAACTTCCCATATGATTCTTCTCCTGTTCCTCCCCTTCTTTTTTTTATTTCTTCCCTGTTTTACTCTGCTTTTCTCTGCTGCTTACTTGTTTTTCCTCAACACTCACTCTCATTCCCCTTCTTTTACGATCCTCAACAAGACTCTCCTTCCCTCTCTTACCCTCCTCCTCTCACTTCACCTCAAGCCTCCCTTCTCACCCAGCACCTGCTTTCCTCTCCAGGCCTCACCTCCCTCCACACTCCCCTACGACTCCCCTGCTGTCACCTGCTCCCACTTCTCCTACTCCTTCCACCACTTCCAGTTCATTCCCGACCCTCTTCAGTTTCCACTCTTCCACCCCGACTTCTCCGCCCCACACACTCCGGCCACTCCTCTACCTCCTCCTTGTTCTTTGCCCTCAACTCCCTCCCGCCACCCCTCCCCCCTCACTTCTCCGCTGTTCCTTGCCCTCTTCCCCCTCCTCCCAACCCCCAGTTCATTACGTGCCCTCACCCCTGCCTCACACGGCATCCCAAGGGCCAATTTGCATCATTCCACTAACTCGGTGCTTTTGTCCCCCGACCGACCCTCACCTCTCGACCCACCCTACCAACCCCTAATCTCTCTCTCTCTCTCTCTCTCTCTCTCTCTCTCTCTCTCTCTCTCTCTCTCTCTCTCTCTCTTTTGCTCTCCCTCCCTTTCACTTATACACACACACACACACACGAATGAAACAAGCACATGGTCCTCCCTCACAAATATATTTGCACAAAACACAAGCACATACTCTTATACAAGCAAAGGCAGAAACAAAAACACAAGTCCTGATTAAATGCACAGAGTTCAAGATAAAGAACATATACACACACACATAAAATGCAAACCTTACATACACAACACTGGTCTTACAGGTTATCATTTATGTAATTACTTATTTATTTTCCTATCTATAATATTTCTTCACTTGTAACTTGTCCAGACCTTACATTTACATCCTGAATAGGAATCTCAGCAGTATAATTTCCCCTTCATTTGCAAATGCAATTTCGCAGCAATCATGAATTTTTCTGACCTACCTTAATCTCGAGTCTTGCAACACAGCTTCAACTTACAGTGGCGTCTACACGGTCAAATCGCAATGTCTGGTGACCTGAGCTCTTTTCCACTTCAAGGAGTGAACAAATTATACCCTTTGAGGTTTAAAATAAGACCAACTGATTACACACGTTTGTAACGGAGGCTATGGTTATTGGTGATGTGTGTCAACCATGTGTTTGTACACATCAAGGCAACATGTCTCTATAAATGACCCCATGTGTTGTTAATCATGTTTCTTGCATACATCACAATTTGTCGATATGAATGATGCAACCTCGTCAAGTTGATCAGATGAACGACAGCCATGCATAAGGAAACATATATAAGAAATCTCTCTTGATTGGTTACCACTTCACTCAAAACATGATAGTCAGTGAACCACGATGTTGTGTATCGACCGACAGGAGGCGTCACGTTACTACAGGATGAAAACTAAACCCTTGTTGTGGTTGTTAAGTATTAAGACGAAGTATATGCGACGGCTTATTCCCTCTGAAGCACAACTACGTTAAATCAAAGTGCGGTCAGCCACTTCCCAAACCTGTCAGTGGGGCCAAGGCTATATTTGGCCATATTCATAGACCGCACCTTAGTGTGGGATGGCTCGATTCAACGGTATTTATCTGCCTGGCTCTTGGTACACACATACAGTCGGCAGCATAAATTAGTAATAATCTCAGACGCCCTTCACAGGACCGGGTAAGAACATTGCATATACCGTACTCTGAATAAGCTTCCATTAAGCCATCACGAACAACTGGTTAGGTATCTTATAATTATAAAATACTAATAGTTAACTCTTAATTACAGCAGAGGTACGGCATCACCTGAATACGATATAGCCTACAGGGCAAACTCGTCAGTGGATGATGAAACACGATTGGTGCACAGTACAATTTGCTTTTAACACTACAGTACGACACCACGTAAGAAACATCTGAATATTTTTCTCAGATAAGATGAAATGAACAATACACTCCTGTAATCATCACACCACCACTTACAATTTTTTTTTTTATATACCAGAGTAGGTCAGGAGTCAAGTGTTATCTTACCGATATACTAAGTGTTTCTATAATGGCACATGATAATAACTAGCCATTCAACCATCAATGCTGAGTAATGTGGGAATCACAGCGGGATTGTAGAAAATTACACAATATACTAAAAACAAGGATTTACATTTTCGCTAAGAACGACCAGCTACTATTCTTTATGCTACTGATAAAGCAAAGCAGCAAAATGTTCAAAACGGGCTTCTTGTTAAATGCTACGTATGGTATATATTTTTACATACACACACACCAAAACACACTAGCGAGAGTTAACCGAAGTGGACTGCCATCACTGAGGCACGTATGTTATATATACAGTCATTTATGATACAGTATAAAATGTTTTTGTGGCCACATGGCCTTGTTAGGTATAGGCTCCTTAAGGCAGTGGGCCTACACTCTGCCTGAGAAGGAATAATCTACACATCAGCAGGTGGTTCGGTTTCAGAATTTCCTTTTCCAAACCATTGCTTAAAGAAGCCTAAACTTACAAGGCAACAGGAAGAGATGAGTAAGATGAGAGTGGTGGAGGAAGATAAAACAGATAAACAGATGGGAGTGGTGGAGGAAGATACAAAAGATAGACAAATGAGAGGTGGAGGAAGATGCAATAGATAAACAAATGAGAGAGGTGGAGGAAGATGCAATAGACATAGACAGATGAGAGTGGTTAATGGAGGAAGATGTAATAGATAGACAGAATTGGAGGAGACTTGTATGAGGCCATAATACCTAACGATAGGACTAATGGTGTTTATGACGCTTGGTCTGTTTATGATAATAGTGGTGAATCTTCAAGTCGACATGTGCATAAATTTATATTAAGTTTCCATCATCCCCTCATCGTCTTATACTTTTTATATATATCAGAGAAGAGAGAAAGAAAGGTGTGTGTGTGTGTGTGTGTGTGTGTGTGTGTGTGTGTGTGTGTGTGTGTGTGTGTGTGTGTGTTAAAAGAAAATCTAATGACATCACCATAAAGAGGCTATTAATTCTTCCAAACTTAATATATACACGCTACACGATACTTCCTCGATATTGATGATGTTTAGTGCCACCTTTTGGAGGAATCAGCAGCCCCAGACAACATCACACCCACCTTTCATTCAACCCTTCTAAAGTCAGTTTTCGAGGCCACCTGAGGTTTAGAAAGGTCAATCTTGTACGATCTTATTCACCACGAAATTTATGTCTGAGAAAGAAAGTGCCATAAACTACCACTACCAACATTTCTACGGTCTCAATTGAAAGCCACTAAAGGTGTATAATTTTCTCTTAGCACCTAACAATTACATGAACTATAGATAAATGAGACAAGAACCGAGTGTTAACAAACCAGAAGGAAACTACTTAGACAAGCTTCAGTAAGAATATAGTAGCCAAAAAAATACAATAATCCGTAGAAAACATACAAAACAGACTCAGTTTTTGTCAGCTCTTGAATATAATAGTAACAGTACAATATCATAGTACAATAATAGTCAGAGGTTAGAGATTAAGTCGTAAGAGGGACGGGCATGCTTAAAGAACATGTATACAAATTTATGTAAGGGGGTACAGTAGGCCTTAGAATACACTTTTGATACATTGGAGCGCCTTGATTCCTCCAAAGTTTGTCAGGAAAACGAATAAACAATTATATATCATTGTATCCTCTTGCTTGGAATAGTTTGGAGGAATCAGTTGCTCCAGATTTACCACCAACACCACAACAACAAACTTGTGCCGTATATATACCCCCTTAAGGACCCTGTGATCGTGTACGAAAATTGAAGGCTTCTGATTCCTCCTGACCATGCCACGAAACAAGTTCATTCCAAATAGGTGGTGTTTCGTAGCAATTTTTGAAGGACTCATTTATCACCAATTTTCTGACTACATACTGTACATCACAGGGTCCCTTAACTACCCCACAACATAAACTCACCTCCCCATCCCATAACCACACCATTCACCCACCACACCATCCCATAACCACACCATTCACCCACCACCACATCCCATAACCACACCATTCACTTACCACCCCATCCCATTACCACCCCATCCCATTACCACACCATTCACTAACCACCCATCCCATAACCACACCATTCACTCACCACCCCATCCCATTACCACACCATTCACCCACCACACCATTCACTCACCACCCCATCCCATAACCACACCATTCACTCACCACCCCATCCCATAACCACACCATTCACTCACCACCCCATCCTATAACCACACCATTCACCCACCACCCCATCCCATAACCACACCATTCACCCACCACCCCATCCCATAACCACACCATTCACCCACCACCCCATCCCATAACCACACCATTCACCCACCACCCCATCCCATAACCACACCATTCACCCACCACCCCATCCCATAACCACACCATTCACCCACCACCCCATCTCATAACCACACCATTCACCCACCACCCCATCCCATTACCACACCATTCACCCACCACCCCATCCCATAACCACACCATTCACCCACCACCCCATCCCATAACCACACCATTCACTCACCACACCATCCCATAACCACACCATGTATAGTCTTAGTCCTACTACAGTATTATGTGCATACGTTTAAAAGGGCCCCCAGAACACCCAGTCATAATAATTATACAGTTAGAAGCCTAATATTTGATTCTCTTAAAGTCCTTTTTGTGGTTATGTGTTGTAATGACCCTCTTGTACTCAGGAACTATAATCTTGTCTTTGTCTAATTAACTAATGATCGTATTGTGTTTTTGTTGCAATAGTCAGAGAAGAGAGAGAAAGAAAGTGTGTGTGTGTGTGTGTGTGTGTGTGTGTGTGTGTGTGTGTGTGTGTGTGTGTGTGTGTGTGTGTGTGTGTGTGTGTGTGTGTTAAAAGAAAATCTACGACAAGAAATCCCAGAGTATGTATTGAGAGTAGGATGTGTGTTGGTGGTGGTGGGTTGAATGTACGAGAGGAGGTGGGAGGGGTAAGCTGTGTACCGGTAGTGCTTCATAATGTTACGCTTTTGTGATCAGGACTGGAGTGTTCAGTTCGTCTCAAGGCACACAAAATCTGCTCAGTGTGGTTGCTATAAAATAAATAAATATATAAATAAATACTTAAATAAATGAATAAATGAATAAATACTTAAATAAATGAATAAATAAATAAATGAATAAATAAATAAATACTTAAATAAATGAGTAAATAAATAAATAAATACTTAAATAAATGAGTAAATAAATAAATAAATACTTAAATAAATGAATAAATACATACACCTACAAATTAAGTTCATTAATACACAGCAAGAAACATGTATACATAAATAAACAGTAGATAAATACAGAATAAAAGAAAATGCAAAAGAAAAAAGCAAAGACCTCTCACCTAGACACATCCACCCCTCTCCTCCCTCATAAACAAATTCAGGCTCGTAACTCTGGATTTGGACAAGTGAATGATTCCCCGCTGACAGACTTATCAAAGGCTATGCATTCTGAATACAGCTTAAGCAAACATGAAGCATCAGGGGAGGAACTGACTCACCTTTGACGCAGGAATATCATAAACACTCGTACGTCAACTAAACATAAGGGATAAATTTCTATATTATTTTCTGTCGTTCATTCATTTTCCTATTAACATATCAACTAAACAAAAGGGATAAAATTCAACATTATTTTATTGGTCGCTCATTCATTTTCCTATTAACATATTTTCTTTTTCTTGTACCGGTTTTCTCTTCTAAAATTTTATATATTTTTAGTCTTATGTTTTTCTCACTGCAATTCGTTCTTCCCTTTTTCGCATTTTCTTTCAGATTTTTGTAAATATTTTCTTTCTGTGTAGTTTCGTCTTACACATCTGATATGGCACAATTTGACCCTGACTGTAAGTAGTGATCTGAATGGCATAACCTATCTTACAACACACACACAGCCTACACGCGACTAAAATATGTGCCAGATTACCATTCTCTCTCTCTCTCTCTCTCTCTCTCTCTCTCTCTCTCTCTCTCTCTCTCTCTCTCACACACACACACAATTACACACGCACGAATTAGCTATACACACACTCACATCACATGCCAATTTCCCCAACACCATTTTAAATTTCATGCTCTGTTATATCCCTTAATCTCTAACCTGCTTCCCCTCCTAAATTCTCCCTGCTTCTCCCTTTATGCTTCTGTACTCCTGTCTGAATTCCCTGCTTCCCTCCTACACTTTTCCCCTTTCTATCCAAAATTATTTATGCTACCTCTTACTCCTATACCTCTTCCCTGTTTCTGTGCTTTTTACTCTGCTTCTCTCAGTCAATTTACTCCTCCTACCTTTCGCTTCTATTTGTCCCCCCTGCTTCTAACCCTGCTTTCCCTAGTTAGTTCTCCCCCTGACCTACACATAGTTAATTTACCCCTGCCTTTCCCTCCCAGTTCCCCCTTTTTCTACCACTCATTCCCCCTAGGTAGTTTTCCCCCTGCTTCTCCTTTCCCTCCTGGTTCCCCCTTTTTTCTACCACTCATTCCCCCTAGGTAGTTTTCCCCATGCCTCTTCCTTCTCCCCCCCTTCCCTCCCGTGTGGTGGTACAGCTGGAGGAGTGCCCGTGGTTGCTTTGTTATCATGGACACAACACACACAACCTATTGTTAACTTCCAAGTCCAAATGAGGTCTGGAATTTATCTTCAACTATTCACTCAATAAAGTCAGTATTATTTGTGTGTGGGTTTACCAAACACAAATAAAACTCACTGAAAAGAATTAAGTCACACCGAGGATATGTATGTGTATTTAAAAGAATAATGTAAATTCTGCCATTATTACTCCACAATATAATAATAATAATAATAATAATAATAACAAGAATAGGAATAATAAGTTAACAACACTAATAATAAAAATAAGAAAAATACCGATGATAATAATAACAAACATGACGACAAAAAGAAATATACACTCCAGCATCCAAACCAAACCCACTTTCAAACTGGTCCCACTGACAGAGAAAATTAACTCGATATGAAAAAAAAAAAAAAAAAAAAAAAAAAAAAAAATGGTGTTAGACTATTAGTGAATGACATGGGGGAAGAAGGGGAGAGAATAAAAGGAAAACAGAAGAGAAAATTGTGGTAAAGTATAAATAAGACAAGGCAGCGAACGATGTGGGGGAAGGAGGGGAGAGAATAAAAGGAAAAAGGAATAAAGAGAAAATTATGTTAGAATATTAATGAATGAGAAGGCAAGGCAACGAACGAATAATGTGGTTGAGGGAGGGGAGAGAATAAAAGAAAAAAAAGAATAGAAAAAATGGTGGTAGTGAATGAGAAGGTAAGGCAACGAATGAATGATGTGGGGGAAGGAGGGGAGAGAATAAAAGGGAAAAAGAATAGAGAGTAAATAAATGGTGTTAAAGTATTAGTGAATGAGAAGACAAGGCAGGGAGCAAACTGTGTGGGGGAGAGACAGAGAGGGGAGAGGCGAGGGCAAGCTAACTGTGTCGCTCTTGAGTCAGGTTCGAATCAACGCTGTAGGCAAGGGTGCTTCTTTCCTTTGAGTCCTACTTGCATGATCAGACAGGTGTGTAGAGAAATAGACAGGTGTGCAGAGAAATAGACAGAAAGCTAACATATATACACAGGTGTATTTATAAAGAAGATACAAATGGAGTGTGGATGTGGTGTGTGTGTATATTAGGTGGTGTGGGTGTATCGGTATTGTGGTGCGAGTGTATTGTGAGGTGTGGGTGTATTGTGTGGTGTGGGGGGTGTATTGTGTGGTGTGGGGGGTGTATTGTGTGGTGTGGGGGTGGGGGGTGTATTGTGTGGTGTGGGAGGAGTGTATGTTCTGTGCATGTATTTGTAGTGTTCTTTTGAGAAACACGAATGAAGCATATGCACTGCTAATTCTATAAGTGTTGCAGATTACACATACTATAGGTAAAAATACATGTGGCTGTGTAGTCTGTTATTAGAGATCATTTAAATACAATACACAATGAGAATACTCGACTACAGCAGCCTAATTAGAAAAACATAATACACACTTTGAGTATACGTGACTAATTCAAATCAAATAACATAATACACAATTAAAAGTATACGTGACCAATCTCGAACAAACATAGTGAGTGGCAAAGCAAAAGGAAGTGGTGGTAGACAAATGAAATGAGGCCCGGGGAGGGTGTAGAAGAAATGGCACTATGTCAGCCCAGCAAATGGTAGTAGACGAGGCGAGTATAAACCGGCTTGGTCAGGGGGAGGTGAGTTGCTCGATATGGAGGGGAGGGAAGGTGAAAGGAGAAGTTTAGAGGGGAAGGGGGAAGGTGAGAGGGGAAGGGGGAAGGTGAGAGGGGAAGGGGGAAGGTGAGAGGGGAAGGTGAGAGGAGAAGGGGGATGTTGAGGGAAGGGGGAAGTTGAGGGAGGAAGGGGGAAGTTGAGGGAGGAAGGGGGAAGTTGAGAGGGGAAGGTGAGAGGGGAAGGGGGAAGGTGAGAGGGGAAGGGGGAAGGTGAGAGGGGAAGGGGGAAGGTGAGAGGGGAAGGGGGAAGGTGAGGGAGGAAAGGGGAAGGTGAGGGAGGAAAGGGGAAGGTGAGGGAGGAAAGGGGAAGGGGGAAGGTGAGAGGGGAAGGGGGAAGGTGAGAGGGGAAGGGGGAAGGTGAGAGGGGAAGGGGGAAAGTGAGGGGGGAAGGGGGAAGGTGAGGGGGGAAGGGGGAAGGTGAGGGAGGAAGGGGGAAGGTGAGAGGGGAAGGGGGAAGGTGAGAGGGGAAGGGGGAAGGTGAGAGGGGAAGGAGGAGAGGGGAAGGTGAGAAACTTTTGGTATAGTTTTGATTTCGTCTGTGCGAGTGAAGAGGAGACAAATTGAAGTGAGCATAGTAAGAGAGTGAAATGGGAGGAGAAGAAAGAGGGGAGGGCAGCAGAAAACAAAACACAAGCTTATATTATTACTATGTATGAACAGTACACATATATATAATCTCTAAGGAGTATCGTACTGTTGATAAGTCTTGGCTGTAACAGAGTATAAAGGAATAAAATGGAAATGAGTAGCTACAATACAGTACTGATACTTAGTGGCTGAGGTGAACGAGAGGGTTTATGAATCATGAGAGAGGAAGAGTGTATGAATCAGAAGGGAGGGAGGATTTAAGGTCCAGGTGCCGTGGAGTGGAGTAAAGAAGAGGAGAGGATATGTGGAGTGGAGTAAAGAAGAGGAGAGGATATGTGGAGTGGAGTAAAGAAGAGGAGAGGATATGTGGAGTGGAGTAATGAAGAGGAGAGGATATGTGGAGTGGAGTAAAGAAGAGGAGAGGATATGTGGAGTGGAGTAAAGAAGAGGAGAGGATATGTGGAGTGGAGTAAAGAAGAGGAGAGGATATGTGGAGTGGAGTAAAGAAGAGGAGAGGATATGTGGAGTGGAGTAAAGAAGAGGAGAGGATATATGGATCAAGACGAAGGGAGAGGTGGAGGAAGGGAGAGAGGAAGAGTAATAAATAATCAGAGTTGTGTATGGTTTATGTGCGAGAAGGGAGGGAGGGAGGGAATGATGGCGAGAAGGGACGAGGGAGGGAGAGGTGATGGTGTAAAGGGAGAGGAATGATGTAGGAGGTCACGACACAGGTATAGGGGTAGGTCTGTCTGGATAAGGAGAGCCACCTGCTGGACCAAGATGAAAGGTCTCCCCGGGACGTCACAACACACACCACAGAAACAACACGCACACACACACACATATATCACAGAAACAACACACACACACACACATATATACCACAGAAATAACACACGCACACAAACACACATATATAACACAGAAACAACACACACACACACACACACACATATAACACAGAAACAACACACGCACACACACACATATACCACAGAAACAACACGCACACACACACACACACATACCACAGAAACAACACACACACACAAACATATACCACAGAAACAACACACGCACACACACACATATACCACAGAAACAACACACGCACACACACACATATACCACAGAAACAACACACGCACACACACATATATACCACAGAAACAACAAACGCACACACATATACCACAGAAACAACACACGCACACACACACATACCACAGAAACAACACACGCACACACACACACATACCACAGAAACAACACACGCACACACACACATATACCACAGAAACAACACACACACACATATATATACCACAGAAACAACACTCACACACGAACACATACACACATGCACACAATCAATTTCCATCCTTGCTCGTATAATTCCATCACTCGTCACATTGAAAGGGAAACGAATGCCAGCCACCAACAGAGCCGGGATTCGAACCCACGCTAATAAAGGCAACACTTGATGGTTAAGAGCCTGGCAGAAGAGGGCAGGGAGTCGTAAAAGAAGTGTAGACGAATTACTTAACCTTACGATTTGGGATAACGAGAGGGTATTATATTTTATTGGGATAACGAGAGATGGTATTTTATTTATTTCATTTTGTTTCTGTTTTGCCCCTTTAACTCTTTCGTTTACTCAAGGGGTTAAGGTGGAGATAGAAATAGTAAGGAAAGGAGGAGTAAGAGAGGTAAAGAGAATACAAATACGAAGGAACACAAATACAAAGGACATTTAAACTGCAACAGACCTACTTCTAGTCCTTACATATCTGGAGCGACTGATTCCTCCAAACTATACCAAGCAACATGAAGGACAACACCATTATTTTTTGTTAATCTGGTCGTGTTTCCTGGCATGCTTTTGGTGGAGGAATCAAGGCACTCTAATGTGATGGTCTTATTTTAATTATGTTACTACCGGTATGTTATTAGGACTAACGCCAGATGCTGTTACTCTTCACAAAAAAATAAATAATAAATAAACTACAGGCATTCAAAGGGTGAAGAGGGGTAGGGAGGGGGCGAGGGGAGAGAGGAAGGAAAGGAGGGGGAGAGAGGAAGGAAGGGAAGGAGGGAGAGAGAGGAAAGAAGGTAAGGATGGGGAGAGAGGAAAGAAGGTAAGGATGGGGAGAGAGGAAAGAAGGGAAGGAGGGAGAGAGAGGAAAGAAGGGAAGGAGGGAGAGAGAGGAAAGAAGGGAAGGAGGGAGAGAGAGGAAAGAAGGGGGAGAGAGGAAGGAAGGGGGAGAGAGGAAGGAAGGGAAAGAGGGGGAGAGAGGAATGTGGAGAGGCGAGGTGAAGAAAAGAAGACGAGTGGAGAGACAGCAGGAATGTGATGAGGGAGAAAGGAGTGTGAACAGAGGAGGGAGATGATGATGGATGAATGGATGAAAACGAACGGGAAGAGGGGAGGAAGAAAGAGAGGGATAAGAGAAGGATAATAAAGACGAGTGGAGAGAGAGAGAGAGAGAGAGAGAGAGAGAGAGAGAGAGAGAGAGAGAGAGAGAGAGAGAGAGAGAGAGAGAGAGAGAGAGAGAGAGAGAGAGCTGGAAAGAGACAAAGTGAAGAGATAGATAGGATCTGAAATGAGAAAGGGTAAAGAGGTGCAAAATTGAGAAAGGGTGAAAATGAAGCTGGTTGCGAAATGTTCTGTATAATAGGTTGTTAAGATGGTAATAGGGAGGAGAGGCGTGAGTACAGTAATGGGTAAGACTGGGGAGAAAAATAGTACCAAGACAAGGGGCGAGAAAAATGGCAGAAAAAAAAAAGAAAAAAAAAACTGAAACTAACTGAGAGGAATTGATGGGAAAGGAAAATATAAACCGAGAGATGGATAAATATACTGTACTAATTAATTATGCTTGTTGGGAAAAGACGAAGACAGGAAAAAGGAGAGAGAGGCGATGTGAACTGGGAAAGGAAAGATGGGAATGAAAAGCGGCCGAGGTGACGAGTGAAAATGATGATTAATACCTCACCCGAATTAGGGAGGATTCACGTCAACAATGCACAGGGGGTGGGGTGAGTCTGAGAAAAATACGAGGAGGGGGAGAGGAGGAATGAGAGAGAAGGAGGGAGAGAAGGAGGGAAAGTAGGGGGGGAGGAGGAAGGAGAGGAATAGAGAAGGGGGATGAGGAGAGAAGAAGAGGAGGGGGAAGAGGGGAGGGGAAGAAAGAGGGGAGGGGAATGGGAGGGGAGGGGAATGGGAGGGGAGGGGAATGGGAGGGGAAGAAAGAGGGGAGGGGAAGGGGAGGGGAAGAAAGAGGGGAGGGGAGGGGAAGAAAGAGGGGAGGGGAGGGGAAGAAAGAGGGGAAGGGGGGGGAAGAAGGAAGGGGAAGGGGGGGGGAAGAAGGAAGGGGAAGGGGGGGGAAGAAGGAAGGGGAGGGGAGGAAGGGAAGAAAGAGGGGAGGGGGAGGCAAGAGATGGAAGAAAATTCAAATAAAAAACAATACAAAAAAATATGAAAATGCGCAGTAGTAACAGAAATCAAACAAGATAAAAAATGAGACAACTAATGGTAATAAAAAGGAAACAGTAACAAAAACATTCAAAGGTTACAATAAAGAAACAGGATTAGGAGAAGAAGGAAGATGAAACCGAGACGAAGAAGTGAAGAAAAATGATGACAGGAGGGAGGGAGAGGGGGGGGGGGAGAAGTCAGCAACAAGCACAAGCAAGCAAGCGTGCGTGCTAAACACAATTCAGACGGACGGGGAGACTGTGATATCAAAGCAGACTGAGGCGCACCAAATACACCAAACTCTGCCAGAAAACATCAACTATACCGAGGGATCCTGTTTCTTGGGATAGTTTGGGGGAATCAAGTCGCTTCAAATACCCTTTTCTTTTTCTTTTTTCCTTAGGCTAGCCCAGTTATGTGCCCGGGTTGCAAGGTCTGGTTTAGGAGGCTGGGGTGGTGGCGGAACTAATGGCGTTACTGAATAGGTGCTGGGGTTACGCTCACTCGCTCTACTACTCTTGCCACCACCTCCACCACCATAACAATCCCACATGCCCTCCACTCCACAGGCAAGAAGGAGGGAGATAAAGGAGGTTATAGGGAGGGTGAGGAATGGAGTGGAGGGGAGAGGAATAGGGCAAACGGGAGAGGAGAGATGAGGAAGATGGAGAGATAATGAGAGGTGATGGAGATGGACCCGACCTACTCTATAAAGGTCATGCAATTCGTTCTCTAGTTACAGGAAGGCACTACCCCACTCACCACCCAGTGTACGTGCAATGACAAGCCTCGAACTCCGGCCATTAAAAGCACGAGGCTACAACACCACTACTGCACCAAGCCAGGGCACATTAGGAAGAGAAAAGGAGATGGTGGTGAGGTCAGAGAGAGGAAAGGTGGGAGAAGTTTAGGTGAGAGAAAGATAATGGAAAAGTGAAGGAGAGGGGGAATGGGAGAGTGAAAAGTGTGGAAAAGGAGAGGGGTAATGGGAGTGAAAAGTGTGGAAAAGAGAGGGGAAATGGGAGTGAAGTGTGGAAAAAGGGAGGGGGAATGGGAGAGTGAAAAGTGTGACAAGGAGAGGTAGGATAGGTGAAGAGAATACAGATACGAATGAATATAAACACAAAGGACATTTCAACACCAATAGAACTAATGGTCCTTAATTAAATGGCTCTTTGATTACACTTATGCTAACTAATTTAGTCAGGTTAACCTCGTGAGCATGGGGTGTGTGTGTGTGTGTGTGTGTGTGTGTGTGTGTGACCTTGGATACACACATGAAACCTTATTAGAAACCCGAGTAAAAACAAAAGTAAAGACTACCGTACTCTGAATATCACAAACCACATCCTAGGAATATCAATGAAAATAGACCCATCCCGCTACAAACTTATCAAGAGTGAAGGGAGGGAAGGTAAAGAAAAGATGGAGGCACAAGGCAACCAACCCAGGGGCCATTTTCAAACCAATAGCCTAACATTCAGTCGCGTCAAACCGTCTCTGTCTCTGTTTCTTTCATTCCTTCCACATCCCCTATGCTCTACAGTACTTCCATCTAAACCTTACAACACCAACATCATTATTATTATTATCATTCCTTGGCACTGTTTCGAGTTCTTATAACGGCATGGTACTAATTAAACTATATTGAGATTCTAATAGTACAGAATACAATAATATTAAGCTACTGTACTCGATTATGCAGTTATAGAAAATTAATGTAAGGTATGGTAACCCCCCATACCAAAACACCAAACCACTACAAAACCATAGACGAGCACCACATCTATACTACACACTTTACTATATGGTACACCACATTACAACTACAAACACCATAACAATAACATATTAGCCTACTCCACGACCAGTATTACAAACACCATAACAATAACACCAACACCAACAACAACAACATATTAGCCTACTCCACGACCACTATTACAAACACCATAACAATAACACCAACACCAACACCAACACCAACATATTAGCCTACTCCACGACCACTATTACAAACACCATAACAATAACACCAACACCAACAACAACAACATATTAGCCTACTCCACGACCACTATTACAAACACCATAACAATAACACCATAACAACAACAATAACATATTAGCCTACTCCACGACCACTATTACAAACACCATAACAATAACAATACCAATAACAACAACACATTAGCCTACTCCACGACCACTATTACATACACCATAACAATAACAATACCAATAACAACAACATAATATTAGCCTACTCCATGACCACTATTACAAACACCATAACAATAACAATATCAACAACAACAATGACAGCAACCAACGATAGGAACAACCGTTATATACCACCAGCCTAATATCACCACCGTAAGCCTAACTTCCATTACAAAACCTGCCACTACCACTATTACCACTACTACTACCACACCAGACTCAGCAATCACCACCAATTCTACCACCATCGTATTCTCCATTACGACTTTCACCACTACTCCTATTACACACTACTTACACCATAAACGTTAGTCATTTTATCACCACTCACTATCACTACCAACATCACAAATCCTACCACGAGCTACATACAACCAGAACCACAAGTCCCACCACTATCAATACTACCACAAATCCCACAACCACCATCACCATAACAACTACTACCATCACCACCACCACCACAACTATCACCACCACCACTACAACTATCACCAGTCCCCACGAGTGAGGCTGGAGGCTACAAAGAACAGGTCTCTGGGTTAACTGTTCTCTGCCACACCACTAACCAACCATGCACTGTGCTCCTCTTCTCTACTGCTGAGTTAGATATTCTGTAACCCTGCTCCTCTCTGGTTATACTGTTGTTTTATGTCACGCCTTCGTTTTCTGTTACAGTGTTGTTCTCTACCACGATGCAGTTCTCTATACCAATATTGCTCTCTATCACACTGTCGTTCTCTATTACAATATGTTCTCTATCACGATGCTGTTCTCTGTCACACTGTCGTTCTCTATTACAATATGTTCTCTATCACGATGCTGTTCTCTGTCACACTGTCGTTCTCTATTACAATATGTTCTCTATACGATGCTGTTCTGTTACACTGTCGTTCTCTATTACAATATATTCTCTATCACGATGCTGTTCTGTTACACTGTCGTTCTCTATTACAATATATTCTCTATCACGATGCTGTTCTGTTACACTGTCGTTCTCTATTACAATATATTCTCTATCACGATACTGTTCTCCGTCACACTGCTCTCGTTATCACATTCCTCTCTAACACTGATGATGCGTATTGTCCTAAAGGTTGTTGTTAGTGAGCAAAGCCTGGAGAAGGAAAAAGTGGGAAATAATTATAGGTTGGCATCACACATGCACGTTTTTCTTCGTTCTCGACTCCTCTATCCAATTTATGGCTTCCTTCGTCCTCCATTCTGTATTCAGTAGTTTTGAGGACATCCGCGACTCAAAATAGAACAAAAAACCTAGCCCGACAAACGACTTGACCAACGTAGCCTAACTGTAAGGGGACATGAGGGAATCCTAGCATGGGCTAAAGTGAAGGGAATATGGTAACGCCTAGTGTGATAAAAGAGTAAAGATTACAGACTCTTCCCTACTGCATGTTAACTGCAGAACAGGTCGATAGCTTCAGTAGGAGATCGAGGAGAGAGATGGTACCAGGATACTGTAATTACATGAAGTAGTAGGAAGCCTTAGTGGGAGCCTATTTTAACAAATGATAGGCTATGGTTGAAAAGGTAGGAGAGATGATCAAGAGACCAAATACGGAGAACAGAATCAGCGGGAGAGAGGCTACAGACAGGAGACCAGAGAAGATACAGCAATAGTAGTAAGTAATACCAGTAATATTAGTAGTAATGGTAATAGTAATAGTAGTAGTAGTAGTAGTAGTGGTAGTAATGGTTGTAGTAATAGTAGTAGTAGTATCAGTAGTAGGATACCAAGACCACAAGGGGAGACACAGCAGCAAGAGATGTGAAATGCGTTACCCAACTCCCGTTCATCAAACCTGCTGGCCATCATCTAATTCGGCGTCATTCTCCCTCTCTCTCTCTCTCTCACCCCTCCAACATCCTCTCTCTCTCTGTGTTGCTTCTATTGACAAGTACAGTACAGTTGCCCCCATCCTCTCACTGCCAGATTTCTTACATCCCCACTCATGTCTGCTCCATCCCACTCCATTCCTCTCTACTCTATTTCTCCTCTTCCCCACTTGTGCCTTCTCCATCCCACTCCACTTCTCCTCATCTCTACCCATGCTTTCTCCATCCCACTCTACTCTATTTCTCCTCTTCCCCACTCATGCCTTCTCCATCCCACTCCATTCCTCTCTACTCTATTTCTCCTCATTCCCACTCATGCCTTCTCCACCCTACTCCATTCTATCTTACCTTTCCCTATTCCACTTCTCAATACTCAAAGCCATTTCTCCTTATTCTCCACTCCACTGTATTCTTCCCTACTTCACTATTCCACTCCTCTCCATTACTCCTCATCCAACTCCACTCCATCCTACACTAACCTAGATTCATAACATTCACACTATTTCATCCCCTTCCACTCTACTTCACTCTTCTGTTCGTTCACATCAAACTAACCTCTTCTTGTCCATATTCCTCTTTTCTACCCAATTTATCTACTCAAATCAAATCCATTCTCAGTTTCTTAAGACATGTTCCTCGGATCTGTACTCTCCTCCTCCTCCTATTCAACTCTATCCTTATCCATCCCAAGATGATAATATATTCTACTGCTCCTAATGTACAGTGATGGTGGTAAATCTGGAGCAACCGATACCTCCAAACTATTCCAAGCAACATGCCACCATTATTTTTGTCAATCTGGTCTTGTTTCCTGGCATACTTTGGGGGGACTCAAGCCATTCCAATGTACCAACAGTGTTTTACTCTCTATATCTACAAAACCTACTCAATACGCTCCACTCTAAACTCTTCCTCTTCTTCTCTTTCTATATTTGAGTCGAGTTTGGGTCACACCAATTAAGTACAGTCGGCGGCAAAGATCGTGTCGCCTCACTTATTAGCGTTTCTTGAAGGATAACATTAAGGATAATCATGGAACCAACACATTCACCACCAACACAGCATTACAATATCCAGGAGGCAAATTAGTAAACTACTCTGGGTTTTTATTTTAAGAGACTTTGAAGCTTATAATTCCATACTGTACTTCACGACTTGGCAGATGTAGTGACACGACTTTTGCCGCCGACTGTACATAGGTTAAAAAAAGAGAGGTCAGCTGATGGACCATACATACAGAGATAATATATACTGATAAATACATCGTTCTAAAAGAATTCAGCTGATGGACACACATGCATACAGACGGACAGATGATATATACACTGATAAATACATCGATCTAAAAGAGGTCAGCTGATGGACACACAGACACACATGATATATACACTGATAAATTCATCGTTCTAAAAGAGGTCAACTGATGGACATACATACAGACACACAGACAGACAGATGATATATACACTGATAAATACATCGTTCTAAATGAGGTCAACTGATGGACATACACACATACATACATACAGGGAGACAGATGATGGATACACTGAACTCTGGCCTGGGTTACGGGACATTGGACACTCAAGGCTAGCTGAGAGAAGCCACTGTACTGCATGTTAATTAGAAGCTGGGGAAGAGATGGGATAATAGCCGTACTTACAACGTTGACACTCCATCAATTCACAGCCCAATAATTACCTGAAATAAAAAAAAAACAATATTGTAAGTATTTATCATAACATACATGCATATATTAATTATGAAACAACTTCATACTTGGTTGTACAAAATATTAAACATATCTTTAGTTCATATTTCACGTCAACAAATCTTCTTTTACTTCATCACCTCCATTCTGGGAGAAAATATTATTAACTTTTGAATTGTCCTTTACAAACACCTGCTTTTCCTCTACGACTCTGCCATGTAGCAAGTGGTCAATTTGTATGTGATGTTTACCTCCCAAATTCTACAGTAGTACAGTCTATTATTCCCAGGTATAAGTTTCCACTCTATTTGTATCCGTAAGTATTCACATTCTTAGGTTACTTTTGAATGATACACTTTAAATAATCTGTAAATAATTATACATACGATAACCTTGAGATCATTTATTTTCCTGAGAAGAAAAGACACGAGTCGTTAATTACCATCTCCTGTGGCTGGAGTTGTTGAGGTATAGCCTAGCCTACTGTATAGTTAAGGGGGTAGTATGGTCCTACATGTGGTACAGTCAGCAGCATAAGTTCGCTTCATTTCCACCTGCGTATGTATTAGCTATAGTGATGTTGTAGTATAATTTTAATGCAGAGATGATGGATATAGCTCTCATATGGTAAATTACGTATGTTGTTGGAATAAAAACTGATTCAGAATGCAACTATCTGGTCCTATTAGCAATATTAAGTACATGAGATGGACGCGAATTTATGCTGCCGGCTGTACATTGGAGTCCTTTGATTCCTTCTAAGTACGCCAGGAAACAGGGTCATGTGAACACAAATAATGGTGGCCTGTTACTTGTAATGGCTTGGGGAATCAGTTACCCCAGATATACCAACACTGTACTACTCCCTTTATGTTGTAGCCCCCCCCCCCCATCTTCTCATAGCCATTCGAAATCTCTAGCCTTTTTGCCTCATAAAATACAGAGCTGAATATTCGAGTTACTGAATGTTGTTGTGTACATGAATTGTCTTCTTTAATTGGCCGTAATTGCTTAACTGACCTTCCTTGCTTAACTGTTCTTTCTTCCTTTCTTAACAAATCGTCATTACCGGTACTTTAACTGTCCTTTCTTCCTAACCTGACCACCAGTGCTTTATTAACTCTCCTTTCTGACAGAGCAATAAAAAATACAACAACAACAAAGCGAATACAAGAAGGTTGGCTGGTGATGGCTGAGTTCCCAGGATATGTTTACAGTTATAGCTACTTGGGACGAGACTGTCATTTGTCGGATGGGATGCCAGCTCTCTTTAACTATTGCTCCTCTGTTGTGAGGCCAAGTGGTGGGATGTCACTTCCTCCAAACTATCCGACAAAACAGGTCCTTCACTGTGGTGGTCTGTTTCACGAGTTTGGAGGAATCAGTAGTCCTCAAATTTGCTCACTACACATTCCCTACAAGTATAGGCTACTGTGGTAATCGGTTTTCTGACAAGGATTGGAGGATTCGGTAGTCCTCAATTTCGCCCACAACAGATCCCGTACATATATACTGGATATAGCCTACTGGGGTAGGCATAGTATGGAGGCATCAGAAGCCCTCACAACTAACCCACACCATATGTCCCTCCATAAATACATCTCCTCTGTCAAGTCGTGTCTCGTTGCTCAGGTTATATGTCTGTATAATAACCCTTGCATAATGTTATCATGTATCATGTTTTAATTTATATACTTAGTTATTATTGTATGATATTCCAATACAAGGATGGGTATAAGTGTAGTGTGGATACCCTTTCCACTCATACCGGTACACAGACGAACGGCCTGGCGAAGGGATGTGTAAAGGGAAAGGTAAGGATGGTGACTCAAAGGTTTCATATTAACTACAGACGTACCGGTAACATGCCATGGGCATTACACACACACACACACTGAAGGAGCTGGTATCGGAATCTGCCCAAGGCTGGACCTGTATAGGCTCCATGACCTTACCAACCACTCTACCACTGGCCACATGACTTAGTCAAGGTTCAATACTTTTCACAGGTCCAGTCTTGGCTGAATTCGAACACTGTCAGTGGCGGTGTTTTTTTTTCTTCCTACATGTACACACTGTACCATAATAAAATCAATAATACTCATATGTCATTAACTCTTTTCATAGAGCCTTTTGGGTAAGAAGTGTTGCAATACTGATATAGGCCTATAGGAAAACTGTTAGGAGATGAGTAAATATACGATTTTGACAGGTACCGTACAGTCGTGGACTGTAATATTCATCCACATTGGCGTGACTCATGTAAACTTTTGACAGCTTCCCTCTGTTCGTTAGCTGAGAAACTTTGCAATAAATAGGTTAGGCTAAGCAGCATCTTCTAATTTACTACAAGCAGTTACTCACTATTCACAACAATAACATCATATGAGAACGTGAAAACATTAGTCAGCAGTTTGTTTGAGTTATCCATATGTGAATTGAAACTTATGTCCACGACTGTACAGTACCAATATATAATTATACATGGTTCGACTCCCATTAGGACCATTAATAGGTGTCAATATTTCATTTTCGCGAAGAGATGATGAACCCAGAATCAAGGTGGACTTTCAAATAGGCCTAAACATTTCAAGCAATTTATTCCCTAGTGAAAGTTTCATTATTTTACTATATGTTCAGATTTCGTGCACAATTCATATTAGCCTACCCAGAAAAATGACTGACACCGCTGAATGGCCTTGGCTGGAGATTTGTAGCCAACTGCAACTCAACCCATGTATCCTTCTGAGCAAAGAATACAATAAAATAAAAGTAGGAAAGAGTTGAGCTCCCCAACCAGATCTCTATTTTCCCAATCTCCTTTTACTCGACCTCTTTCTTGCCCGACTTACTGTATAAATATATATACTGTACGTACATCTCTACTACCCGAGTCACATCCACACCGTCCGTCTCTGTGTTGTACTTGGTCACTGATCCTCGTCCCTCCAGTTCTCTCTCTCTCTCTCTCTCTCCTCTCTCTCTCTCTCTCTCTCTCTCTCTCTCTCTCTCAAGTGGAAAATTTCTCCTCTTTGCTCCAACATTATAGTATCCTTCTTCTCCTCCATCACGTTTTTTTTCTTTTCCCTTTTTCTTTTACTTTGTCTTTCTACTTTCTCTTCACAAGTTTCGTCTTCCATGCTCCTTCTCTCCCCTCATTCTCTTACTTACGTCTTTCTCCTCATTCTTATATTTCTTCCTCCCCTTCCTTCATTCTCCTCCTCACTTTTTTCCTTTCCTTCCTTACTATCCAGTTTTTCTTCTTTTCCTTTACTCCCCATCCTTCTTAGCCTCCACTCTCCTCATTCCCTCACTCTCTTCATTCCCTCACTCTCTTCAATTCCTTCCTTCTCTCTTCTCCCCTCTGTTGCTTCACTACTGGCACCCTCACCATTCCCCCAAGCTCCCCTCTCATTACTATTCTACATTCCTCCCTCAACCCAACCCCACTGGCCTTTGTATCCACCTCTCTGCCCTTTTCCTCCTCCTCCTCCTTTCTTCTCCATCGCTCTATATAGTTTCTCCCCCTCTCTACATCTACCCTGTCTTCATCCATCCTTTACCCTATCTCTCCCATTCACCCTCTGTCTCCTTTAGTCACCCCATTCCTTTTCTCGACTATCCCAAACATGCAAGTACCGGTACTGTATAATAATCCTCATCTTCACACTATAATTTTCTCTGTGTCTGTTTCTTCTCTAGCCTTCCACTCGTCCACTATGTATTCTACTCACATTCTTCTCTAAGTTGACTACAGTTCAACTCAGACGTGGACGGACAGACAGACTAAGTACTAATGGTGTTACTTACTAGATAAACACTCCCGTCTCCTCCCTAATTAAGCAAGGAGTTTGTGGCAAATTATAATGATCACTATGTTGTTTATTGGTGTTGGTGGTGTTAGTCCCATATTAGCCTGTGTTACACTTGCTGGCTGAGTTCCCTTGGCAGCATAGATATGAAGGCAGTAGCAATGTTCGTTCAGTCTCGGTATATTCAGCAATTTTGGATGCATCTTCTCTTAGCTAGTATAAATACCATAAAAACAGTTGGCAGTAGGGCCTTTCACAGACGGAGTACTGTAGCCTAAATGCTTTAACGACTTACACAATGTACAGAAGTGTATCTGACATCAGTCTTTTAAGCAGCAGCTGGTGACCACTAAAAATTCAATAATAAAATCTTAGCTATGTCCAAACTATAGACATTTTCATAGCAGGGAAGCACCTCTGACGTATAAAGTTTCACATCTAATTCAATTAATAAACAACGACTTTATCTTAAATAATACACCTGAATCAACGCCAGACGATTTATACAGCACAGGTGAAGTACCGTCGTGCAGAGGATTGAAGTACTGAGAATATTTTAGCCTAAGACGAGTTCCAACACTAATTAATTTCTCCAAACTATTCCAAGCAACAGGCCAACATTATCTTTATTCATCTGATCCTATTTTCTGGCCTAGTTTTGAGGAATGAAAGTGCTGCAACGTAACAAAAAGTGTATCATCCCCTTAATAATTTCCCTCAACGAGTGATAGGTTTACAACAACAGGAACATAAATAAAGGCAGGTTCATGTGACACTGTCTTGTGTTTACTTAAGCCAGTCACATCGTGGGGTCGTGTTAGGGCAGGGGAATAAAATGTCGGTGGTGCCAGGTTTTTCATATGCAAGAACGAGTTTGTCGGTGACTGGTGGTACCTGGGGATGTCATAAGAGTTAGCACATGATTGGTGGAGGAAGGGGATGACATTAATGGTGCGTGATTGGTGGAGAAAAAAAAAACAAGAAAAAGTACTCGACTAGTGGAGAAAGGAGATTAACAATAAAAAGTAGCTTACGTGATTGGTGGAGAAAGGAGATATACGATAAAAAATAAGTGATTGGTGGAATGAGAGGATAATACATCTTTTAAATTGATAATGTCTTGGTTCATTTACTAACAACCCCAATATTCATAGACGCCTGAAGGAATTATTTCTTATTTTCAGGTCACTGAATCTCAGACTCTTATTATAAAACTTTTGGTCACGACTATTTGTGATTTAAGACAACATGATACTGTAACAGGAAGTTTGTGATTGGTGGAGAGAGAGAGAGAGAGAGAGAGAGAGAGAGAGAGAGAGAGAGAGGAGAACGTGTGATTGGTGGACATAGTGAATGGTTGCTGTAAAAAATTGCTTCGGTGATGGTGGAGACAACTGATGACGACGTAAAAATAAGCAGATACGTGATTGGTGGAAACGAGATACCGCATTCAACTGTCACTGTGATTGGTGGAGACAAATGATAACGTAAAAATAAGCAGATATGTGATTGGTGGAGAACGAGATACCGCATTCAACTGCCTCTGTGATTGGTGGAGACAAACAATGACGAAGGAAAAGTAAGTAAGTATAAGCGATAGGTTGACATGAGATTATAATTATACAGCTTTACTCTCCACCAATCAGAGTACAAGAAGCACCACCAACCAGTCAGCCAGTCAGCCATCTTGGAGCAAATCGGCAATCCTACCACAACACTATTTATTTTTTTCTTCTTCTCTTTTCCCCTTGACTATTTTTGGAGTACATCCGCAAACGCTGGTCACACTAAACAATAATGAAGGATACGCATGGCTCAGAAAAAATCCCTACCTAAGGCTACCCACACCGTTTGTTTTCGTTCAGGTCTGTTGTTCTTTTCGTTCAGCACATTTTTCCTACCCCTGCAGGCTAAATCCAACCACTCGCTCACTCAAACTCCTCGTGTATGTAACCTAAGCATAACCCAAACACCAAACTAGATAATTTCTCAGAGAACATGGAAATTATGCTTAGCTGACGTCATTATCAGTTATAGTAATATTAGTAGTAGTATTTAGTAATTAGTAGCAGTTGTTGTTGAAGTTTTAGTTAGTAATAATAGTAGTTTTTAATTAGTAGTAATAGTAGTAGTAGTAGTAGTAGTGGTAGCAGCTATAGTATCAGTAGTAGTAGTAGTATTAGTGGTAGTAGTAGTAAGAATAATAGTAGTAGTGAAGCGGTCAGGAAAAAAAAAAAAACACACAAACACACACACTTGTTGCATTCACAATCAATTGAAACCCCAGCCAACGAACGCTAAGATAAGTCACTATATTTTTCACCAACTGACAGACACCAGACCTAATGTTTATCCTCGGTCCCCAATTTTCCTTTTCTTCCTTTCTTTTCGTGTGTGTGTGTGTGTGTGTGTAGTTTTTATCCCCGTTTGTCTGCTGCTTGTCCATCCATCCATCCATCCATCCATCCATGTGTTTAGTTTGTTTGTCTATCTCTCTGTCAAGGTGAAAGTCAATATCATCAGAAGAGGAAAGTTTTTTTTTTCCTGAATGGTGCTAATTAAATTTACCTACTGTCATTCTACTTTATCAACATCATTCATTCTCTCTGTCTGTCTGTCTGTCTGTCTGTCTGTCTGTCTGTCTGTCTGTCTGTCTGTCTGTCTGTCTGTCTGTCTGTCTGTCTGTCTGTCTGTCTGTCTGTCTGTCTGTCTGTCTGTCTGTCTGTCTGTCTGTCTGTCTGTCTGTCTGTCTGTCTGTCTCTCTCTCTCTCTCTTTCTGTCTCTCTCTCTCTCTCTCTCTCTCTCTCTCTCTCTCTCTCTCTCTCTCTCTCTCTCTCTCTCTCTCGCTCTCTCTCTCTCTCTCTCTCTCTCTCTCTCTCTCCCTCCCTCTCTCTCTCTAGGGGTCATCACATCTCCAGTGTTTTTCTCCCCCCAACAAACCGGTCTGGGAATAAGAAGGGCCTATTTAGAGGGACACACACTACTCTGTAAACACGGAGGGCCAGGCAGGGGTGTGTTTGGGGGACTGGTCATGCCTCCCTATAGCTGTAGGAGACGATGAGTTTCCCCCCTCCCCCTCCACTCCTCCCACTCTTCTCGTAGTCATCGTCAGCATCAGAATTATATATAGCCTATTGTAATATGTTTTTGACACCCTCTTCATCGTATTTATATATTTTTTTTTCTTTTCTTTCTTCAAAACTTTACATAGTCATTTACCTTCACCATCACCACCATTGTCACTATCAGCACTACCATGTATCACTATATATAACTACTTCAAGTCACCGTTTATACATGATCTTCGTATTCATTATCAAAGCTACTACTGTCTGCTAAAACTAAAACATCATCATTATTATCTACATTTTTATATCTCATCATCAACATCATCTTTAGCCTTTGGAAAATTATGGTCAACATTTTCATTATCCCTTGCAACATCATCATCATCACTGCCGGTTTCCATGCCTCGGGCGTCCTTGCAATGTCAGAGAGGCCCAAGTCAACAGCAATGCACTTAACATTATCACACACAGGGTAGTTCGCGCACACAACACACACACGACGCATACACACATTATAATGACTGCACACACACATATTGACTATATACTTACAACGTAATACCTAAACACACACACACACACGATCAAACCGAGATTAGCCTTCGCACACACTCGTCCCAGCTTGCACACACATACCAAGCACACAAAATGGACTCCACATGCACATTTCACAAGCGACACCAGCTACAAGCACGACCAACCACCACCATAAACTTCACCCCAACTGCACACACACACACACACACACACACACAAATACCTATATATATATACACATTATACTCCACAACAATCTTACTTAACACGATGAATGAAGCTTATATTACGAACGTAGTACAGTAACAATAGCAGAAGTGTTGTTAATTTTTACGTTAATCCTCTCTAATATATAGTACGATATAGACTTGTTGTAGTGGACATTTATTACTACGTTCATTCAATGTCGAATTTTCAAGAGATAGAATTTCAACCAATGTGTACAGTGCATATTATATCCATACTCCACACACTGTCACGTAATACTTAACCAAACTGTACATGTTATCACAGTGCATCTACTTACTAGGTCACTTGAACACACAAACACAGACGGACCTACATGTATGAAAGTATACACAACGATACACATACACTAACAGATGTACACACACGCAAAAATGCAGCAAAACCCTCATGCCACAAATGCACACAGGCAACACGAACACAAACATACACATACATACACACATGAGCGACATGTACACAAACAGCGACACACATATAACCAGGCAAAGCAAAAACAAGCAGAGGCAACACGTAGACACAGACTGACTGCACTAACACACACATAAACATTTAATAATTATGCTTGAAAACTAAGTGGGAGGAGACGAATAAAGTTGCAGTGTGACATACATACATACTAACTAATTCTCTCTCTCTCTCTCTCTCTCTCTCTCTCTCTCTCTCTCTCTCTCTCTCTGTCTGTCTGTCTGTCTCTCTCTCTAACACACACACACACGAGCCAAACAAACAATAGGCAAAGGGTGCACATAGCAGACGTGAGGGAGGGAGGGAGGGAGGGAGGGAGGGGACGTCTACTCCTTACCCAGACTTACACATAAACAACCCCACTTCTGTTTCTTCATCACTGACTGCCATCCCCTTATAATTCTTCATCACTGACTGATTGACAACACTACTTCTGTCTTTCCATGACTAACTGACCGAGAACACTACTTCTTAATGACTGACTGACTGACTGACAACCCCACTTCTGTTTCTCATCACTGACTGACTGACTGACTGACTGACTGACAACCCCACTTCTGTTCCTCCATCACTGACTGACTGACTGACTGACTGACTGACAATCACACCGTTTCTTCGTGACTGACATCCCCATTTACCGTATTTTTAATTATTTTTCATTATTACTTACTGTTATTATTATTTCTTACTGTTATTATCATTATTATTATTATTATTGTACTTCATCTACAATGCAAGACCAGCGTGAATCAGTCAATAGTCAGGGTTCGGTCAACGAGTCAGCATGTGTATAGGTAAGCCGGTGGGGGGTTGGGT
>JAWQEG010004840.1:0-34621 GCA_033782935.1 Petrolisthes cinctipes | reverse complement strand
CTACCCACTCCAAGCCTGTCCCCTTCACTTCCCCGCGACCCCCCCCCCCAAGCCTGTCCCCCTACTCCCTGCACCCCCCAAACCCCCCCCAAAGCCTGTGCCCTACTCCCGCACCCCCCTAAACCCCCCCCCCCCTTCAAGGTGGTATTTCTTTCTTGGTACATTGGAGTGCCTTGATTCCTCCAAAGTATGCTAGGAAACAGGAACAGAAGAACAAAAATAATGGTGTTTTGTTGCTTGGAATAGTTTGGAGGATTCAGTTGCTCCAGAATTACCAACACAAAATTTCCCCCTTAAGGGACCCTGTATTGTAGTAAGAAAATTGGAGGTAAACGAGTCCTTCAATTATTACCACGAAACACCACCTATATAGAAGGAGCTTGTTTCGTGGCCTAGTCAGGAGGAATCAGAAACGTCCAATTCTCATATACAATCACAGGGTACTTAAACCATTTATTCATTACAACTTTTAATTAAGGGGACATTCATTTGTTGGTGAATTGGAAGGTCTCTGATTCCTCCAAAAAAAAATATGCCACGAAAGAGATGCCCAATCATAGTACCACTGAAGGCGTCTGTCTGTTTTCTGGTATTGTTAGGAGGAATCAGAGACCTTTCAATTCACCAACAAAAGAATCTCCCCTTAACTATATATACAGTATTCATTTTTGACCACTATTCCATCCACACCATTTATTCATAATTTTTAACTACGGTATTAATGTTTTTTTTTTTTTTTTACTCTATTCCATCTACTTCCTTCCACTAGTCTATTATTTTTCTCTAGTCTACTTGTGGTTATAGTAGCTTAGACCCACACACTAGTCTCGTAAGGACCAACGACACTTCTGTTGCTGTTTGATTTCCTTTGTATACTCTTTTATTCCTCCTCCATCCCCATATTCTCTTCTTCCTTCCTCCTACATCCTTATCTTCTCTTTCCCTTCCTCCTTCCTTCCTTTCCCCTACATCCCCATCTTCTCTTCTTCCTCCTCCTCATACTCCTCCCCCTCCTTATCTTTTCTTCCTTCTCCTCCTCCTTCATTTCTCCTCCTCCTTTCCTTTCTCCTACATCTTTATCTTCTCTTTCCCCTCCTCCTTCTCCTCCTCCTCCCCCTCTATCCTCATCTTCCTCCTCCTCCTATTCCTCCTCCCCCTCTATCCTCATCTTCCTCCTCTTCTCTTCCTCCTCCTCCTATTCCTCCTTCCCCTCTATCCTCATCTTCCTCCTCTTCTCTTCCTCCTCCTCCTCCTATTCCTCCTTCCCTTCTATCCTCATCTTCCTCCTCTTACTTCATCCAAACCTAATTTTTAAACCACCAGGCCAAACCCAAGACTGGAATCCTAACACGAGCCGAGGTGGGTTTGTTGGTGTGGCGGAAGTTGGAAGGGGGAGGAGGAGGAGGTGGGGGCGGAGGGGGAGGAGAGCCAGGAGAGGAGGGGTCAACCAACGTGGGGTCCCGACTCAAGACCCCCTCCCTACCAGTGTGGATCACCCGCTGCAATGAGACCTACGGGATACTCTTCAACCCAAACAAAGACCTCACAAGGGACTACCACGCTGAGAACAGGTGAGATGAAAGCACAGGTTAGAGGGAGGTACACATAACAAAAAAACTATCGTTACACCTTCTGCGCGATACAAAATGACACCATGAATGAAGATGCGGCCGCAACATAATACATACGCAGGGATACCAATATGAGAAGGCTGTTATCAAAAACCTTCATTCGTGGTGTCATTTTGTATCGAGCAGAAGGTGTAACGATAGTTTTTTTGTTATGTCTACGTACGGTTGGCCACATGAATTCTTACACAGGCTATATGGAAAGAGAGGTAATTATTCTCGAAGTACTGCAAACAATTAATGGTCTACTAAGTGACTCTGTGATTAGCAAAACAACAAACTTAATAATAATAATGTTGTGTTGCAGTTACGTAGTCTTATATTTTCTCTATGTTGTAAACCCTCGAAAACAACAGCCTGTGTATGAATTCCTGTGGTCAATAGTACAGCAGCTGAAGGGAGTTTCTCTACCACCATGGGGATCCCTCTTACCCTAGCCACACACCTTGGTCTAGTATTTTTTTTATCTTTGTTTTATTATTCTTTTTCCAGGTTTGAGCTTTACTACTACTCGTCAACCCCCCGCAGCGAGCAGCCCCCGACGTCCACCATCATAGCTATTGATACGAGGAACCAAACCTCCAAGGATGAGTACCAATGTCACCCCATGGAAAACCTTATCCATACCAAGTGAGGCTCAAACACAACAAACACGACAAACACACACACATATACCAAGTGAGGCTCAAACACAACACACACACACACACACACACACACACACACATGTACGTACCAAGTGAGGCTCAAACACACACACACATATACCAAGTGAGGCTCAAACAGAACACACACACACACACACAGACGAACTCTTTTTTTACTACCATTATATAACAGGTTCAGCGTATGACCATTAATTCTATAATATACAAACAGCATTTAGATTTTAGAATAACATTAGTCTACAAACGGTAAGCCAATCTATGTTTTGCGTTAATTAAGGCTGTTAGAACCCGTCAAATAATTAACATATTAGGCTAGGTATCTTAAACGAATGAGAGAACGAACTAAAAATTATTACGGTTATATGAGAGAGAGAGAGAGAGAGAGAGAGAGAGAGAGAGAGAGAGACCGACCGTGGTGGTGTGTGATTTCAAGGTCAAGCATAAGTATAGCCTAATAACATCTCCAGAATTACTCATCGTATGACGCCTATCAGAGTCCAGTCGTGTAAACAAAATCTGTATGTTTTTGTTAGTGATGTCAGGAATCTATATATCTACCGTCAACATAATATAAACATACATAATAATAATATAACCCAGTGAAGCCTGCATGTGCAATTATAACTCGAGGCAACACCATATATCAGAGAGTTGCTAACGTCACTTATTCACTATCAACCAGGCCAGACAATGACCAGATAGAGCCCAATTAATTAATGCATGGTTAATTAAGTCATATTTTTCTTCCTAATTTCATTATCTGGTAATTCTGTATAAGTGGTCCACGTACATTATCTTTATATTAGGATTCTCCATGCCAACAATACCCTAAGAATAATTTAAACACTTACCATAATTTCACGACTTGTCCAATCACTCAATCAATCGTAAATATAATCCACATACTATTTTAAACAGTAACCAAAAACCATGCAGGGACCAACAAAATTAATCTGGTTAACATATGAGAAAATAAATTTACATACATACATAACTATAAGTAGTGTCACATGTTAGGTTAATTCATACACCACAAATACTGCCCAGCCACAATCAAATAACAACCACTAACACTTTCCTTCCCTCTTGAAAATAAATCACTATAATATCAAAATATAATCATACAACAACACTTTACGTCATTAATTTACTCACACAACCCCCTCAATTATTATTATTATGAGGTGCTGCATAATCATACACGTGTTGTTCTTTATTACCAAGATATTTACTACTACGATGGAAGGAAAGTGTTGTTGGATATTTGATGATTGTGGCTGAACATCTACTAGGATTACAATAAAAAAATAAATCAGGTATATAAATATAAGGAATAATGTACTTACCTAAACACTGCTGCTTCACCATTTCCTCGGTTGCGCCTTACCAAACACTTGTGTCACATAATATTTTCAGTGTACTCCTGACTGATCACGAGTAAAACATAATTAATAAATCCCCACGAGTGTTTCCATCAAGGACCCTGTGATAATGTATGAGAATTGGAGGCTTCTGATTACTCCTGACTTTGCCACGAAACACATTCTTCCATATAGGACTAGGTGTGTGTGTGTGTGTGTGTGTGTTTCGTAGCAATATTTGAAGGATTCATTTACCTCCAATTTCCTGACTATATCATACACAGGGTCTTATAAAATTAATGAAATAAAAGCGACTCTGGAATCTGGATGGATAATAATGGCGACACAAAATCACTGAAACAACTCGACGATCTCAATTATATTCTTCTTCGTTATCACCACACGACGCTATTTACACACTTCTGAGTTACACCGGTATAATCTGTGAACACTCGGGTATATAATGAAATGCATGTGGCACCTCAGAGTCTGCGCAAACCCAAAATATAAGGATAGAATTAATACAGACACTTAGTTCGACTCGTCACACTTGACCCGGTACAGTGACAGTGACCAACCAACCTCCCCAAAAAATTCCCAGACCAGTGTTGACAGGTCTGCTTGACGAAATTCCCCAAACTTCAACATCAGAATTTCCCTTTTTACCTCAATTTCAACATTAGAATTTCCCTTTTTACCTCAATTTCAATATCAGATTTTTCCTTTTTACCTCAATTTCAACATCAGAATTCTCCTTTTTACCTCAATAAATTTTCTGTCTACTCTTGCAGACAATCGTACCATCTTCTTGATATTAATTTTCGCCTGGTAGAAATTTCCCCATCTACTCTTGAAGAATCAGTATATAATTTCCCGATGTCTAGAGAAAATTCCTCAGATTTGGCAACACTGGTTCAACTTGTAATGCGCATGTGCAATGGTGATGCATGCTGCCGTAGTTCGAACATTTTTTTTTACTATATATTTGATGATTTCCTGGGTACCTGATTGAGACATAGTCATTTATGTAATCGGGGTTGTGTTGTGTCACTCACTTTTAATCTGAACGCCTTAAATTAATGCAAAAATAAGGATACGTGTAAAATCAAAGAGACACGAGTTGAATGGTAGCGGTAAACACTTGTTGCTTCTCCATGATGCTTGATGATAACAAATATTATAACTCTGACACTTCCCAGAGAAACTAGTAATTACAGAACTTGATTTATGCTATTAAAATCGTCTTATATGTTGTTTCGATTAGTACTAGATGTTACTAATGATTTAACTCGTGTGTATGTTAATAGAATCGTCTTGCGTTACTCGGCCGTATTCAAGAACATCCGTGGTGTATACGATGGTGTGGTACTGTACGACGTCTCTGTTGTTTGTCTATGGAGCCATCGTACAAGTAACTCACCATCGTATGCACCATGAATGTTCTTGAATACGGCACATTATTATTTGAGGCTAGATAATAATATATATTGTTTATGGATGTAGCTTTTCATCTTATTAATTATAGGTCAGTAGTTCATGATCCCTCCAACAAGAAAAATCGTCTGTGTTCATGCTGGTCAAGTTTGTCTCCATGCAATTTTTTTTTTAATGGAGCTTAATGTTAGCCTATCGACTCCGTATTGGTCCTTAAGGCTATGTAAATGTAAAATGTATACAGTATAATGTATGTATGTATGTGTGAGTGAGTGTGTGTGTATAGAGGTGCATGTGCGTGGTGCAGTGTGTCTGTGAGAATTGTGTTGTGTCTGTATATTTAACTTACTAATTTTGATAACTTCTCTCTCCACTCCAGATGGCAAGGTGCCGAGGTGGCCTGGAATGGAACGACGCCTTATGTGTAAAGTATAACACACAAAGAATAATGAACAAATGTTAAATCAATTCCTTATGTCATTATTATTATCGTTAGGTAAATTTAATTGATCTCACAGGAGAAAGAATAATGACCAAATGTTAGATCAATTCATTATGTTATTATTATCGTTGTGTAAATTTAATCTTACAACAGAAAGAATAATGACCAAAATGTTAGATAATTTTTTTTTATGTTATTATTATTATCGTAATCTTACAGGAGAAAGAATAATGACCAAATGTTAAATCAATATTCCTTATTTTATTATTATCGTTGTGTAAATTTAATTAATCTTACAGGAGAAAGAATAACGACCAAATGTTAGATCAGTTCATTGATATTATTATTATTATTATAGTGTAAAATCTAATATTATAGGAAAAGGAACACGGAATGCGACATACTGTACTTCATAATTAAGGCCCTAATTTGGTGTGGGTAAAATAGAGGACTACTGATGTCTCTAAACTATGCCACAAAACATCATTCCTTACTTGTATATAATAAAAGGTAAAAGTACTAGTGTTTCGTGGCATAGTTTGAAGGAATTATGAGCCCTCCAATTCACCCACAACACATAACCATCATAAATTAAGTAAGGGTCTATGATGATGATGGATTGAAGATTAGATAGAGTCCTTCAAATTATGCCACGAAACTGACTCATTCAATTCAGTGTTATTAAGGGGGTGCGGGAGTAGGGGACAGGCTTGGGGGGGGGGGTTTGGGGGGTGCGGGAATAAGGGGACAGGCTTGGGGCGGGTAGAAAGCCTGTCCCCTATTCCCGTACCCCCCTAACACCCCTCCCAAAGCCTGTCCCCCTACTCCCGCACCCCCCAAAACCCAACCAAGCCTGTCCCCTACTCCCGCACCCCCCTAACCCCCCCCCCAAGCCTGTCCCCCCTATTCCCGCACCCCCTTAAGCATCATTGTTTTGTAGCACAGTGTGGAGAAATCACTACCCTCCAATACAGTAATTTTTCTCTAACATAACCACCACAACAACAGCAGACCACTTTTATTAAGCATTGGTATTACGGGGAGATTCTCTTGTTGGTGAATTGGAAAGTTTGAGATTCCTCCAAAGTATGCCGGTAAACCTCGTTTTTTAAAGGGATCTGTTTCCTTACATACTTTGGAGGAATCAAAAGCACTCCAATTCACCAACAAGAGAATATCCCCTTAAACAAACTATTTACATGATCGATTCTGTCGTCCTGGAAAATTTTGTCAACCAACCAAAAATTGATTTTCATTCCTCTCATTGACACAACTGAAACGGGGCCCCTCATTGAGCACAGGATAAATAGGATGAGACGTTGTATGTGTGTGTGTGTGTAGAGGCGACACGTCCTATTCTGTGTTTGATAATAAGGGGCCCCGTTTGAAGAGTGTCTGTTTCATGTGTCTGCAACTATGCATTAATTTTTTCCTACGGAGCAAAATGGAAATGTGCAAAAAAAAAAAAAAAATTATCATTTAAGTTAGCAAATTCCCTAAATAGTTTCCCCATCAGATCAATATCAAAATTAAAACAGTGTGCAGGGATAATTATATTGGTAAGGTTAATTATTAAATACATGTATGTACAGGAATAGGTTGGATACTGGAGTAATTATTATATTGTAGTGCTGTTGCGTGGCTAGATAAACAATAATACAAGAAATGAGCTTAACTGTTAACTGCTTGTATTTGCTTGTAAGTTATATACAGGTTTTAATGAATGGGGAAGTGCAATGTTGGTAAATCTGGAGAAACTGATTCCTCTAAACTAATCAAAGCAACAGGACACCAAAATTTTTGTTAAGCTGGTCCTGTTTCATGGTATACTTTGGAGGAATCAAGGCACTCTAATGTACCAAAACTGTATATTTTTGTTGTTGTGGGCGAAATGAAGGAGCTATACTGATTCCACCAAAGTATGACAGGAAACAGTCTAGCACCTCAATAATACGAAAAAGTTTCCGTTTTGTTATAATGCTTGGAGGAATCAGTAGCCCTCCATATACTGTAGTTAATGATAATTAATGACCCCCCTTAGTTAAGAGGGTATCACACGAGTGTATTTTCCTTCGTCCTCCATTCTCAGGTCAGGATTAGCCACCCCATCACACCCAACCATACCTTTCCTGTGGGGGGTGCTACAGAGGGACATTTATGCGTTTGTTTTGGCCGAATAGAAAGCCTACTGATTCCTATAAACTTTGCCAGGAAACCGCCCACATCAGTATATAATTATTATATGAGTAAGGAAGGATCTGTTTTGTTGCAGTTCTTACTTAGTGGGCTACGACCTACACCCACAAAAGACAACCCCCCTTGATGCCATCCCACATTTTATATACAGACAGAAAACAATGTAATATTATCGCCGTGTGTGTATAATATAAACAATCTGGGGGAAACGAGAATACAGTGAGAATTTTCGTGTACTAAGCATTGACAAACACTCTCAGTTCTAATGCTTAAAAAAGAATTCACAAACACTAAATTTCCACCGAGTCAGATGTATCTATATATAAAGTTAAATTTCTCTCTCGACTTCGAATACTGGCTCAATTTTTTTTAAGCTAGATGATTTGAGCGACCCTTACTTTTCTTACCCCTTATCAAATAGAGGGAACGGGTGGTCTGCATAATTATGGTATGGAGACGAGGGAAAGGGACGGAGTGAAGTCTCAGTATTGACCAGAGGACGGGGGAACATGTACTGTACAAAGTAACTAAAACAGGGTATATATAGGACGGAAATAGGTCTCAGATTTGACCAGAGGACGGGGGAGAAAGTACCAAATATTGTATGTAGAAAGGAATACTGATGGTCTGAATATACTGTACATATGGTAACGAAGGAAAATGTACCAGTGTGATACCCCATAAAAATAGGCTTGACCAAATAAGAGAGAAGCAAGCAGGTGATAGGAATGGAACACAGGCCTCATTAGTTCACATTAAAACATACAATATAATTAGTTTCCTTAGAGCTGCTTTGTTCACCAATATATATAGTACATACATAAATGTTTAGGCTTTCCTCAATGTACAGTAGTTCATTCTGTTTCATTCCATTTAGTATTTAGTTATTATGGTAAAAATCCAGGGGAAGTAGAAATGTGCCTTTTTTCTAACCTGGCGAAAATGCACTGGCTCCCTCATTTCATTTCTCACGTTTTTTTCAACATACAATATATGTAATGAAAATAAAACACATTACACCAAACACATACACAGGTACAGTACATAAATTAATTTCCACAATATGGACATTAGTATATACTGTACTTACACTAATTTCCCGTGACGATGGTATGAATTATTAGGAGCCTAAACTCTACTTATAGGAAACTAATGCATTTTCCAAAGGAAGAAAAACAAGCACAGATCCAGATTATATTCCTTTCAAGGTAACTTCATTGCACTGAGCCATAATGAAAAAGCCACAATGTCAATCAGGTATAGAGGCTGTGATTCACTCGGTGAACAAATAGGAAAATCTGTAGCCCTCAATTGTCTCAGCCCCCTTTAAGGACCCTGTGATCGTCTGTGAAAATTGGAGGCTTCTGATTTCTCCTGTCACGAAACAAACTCCTTCCATATAGGCGGTTTCATGGCAATATTTGAAGGACTCATTTATCTCCAATTTTCTGACTACATCACAGGGTCCTTTAACTTTTGATTGTTCAGCCATTGTTGTGTTTAGGGGGTCATTATTTCTTGAGGTCACATTGGAATGCTACCGACTCCTCCAAACTATGCCGAGGAACAAGACTTCATCAGTAATATAATATACATGTTGGGGATCTGTTTTCTAGCACAGTATGAAGTAACCAGTAGTCCTTCAATTTGACCACCAGAAACAACCTCATTAAGAATTCTCCCCGCAAGTAATTTCTCAAGGATCTACGACACAGACAACCTTATACAAAGGTATCTTCGAGCTTATTTTACCACAAACTCCGTCCAGACCATCATAGTGTATTATAAGACCACTATTATGCCCAATGCGAAGCCTTTGAACTGTAATAGAGAGAACTGTAATTTTCGAGAGCAGCGTTATTTATGGTTTGCTTGGTCGATTACATTAATGTAGTGTTGACACCAAAAATGTCGAGCAGTTCAATACAGTAATATCAAAATAACCATCACTGCATATATAGTTCATACACCAAAAACCCATCGCATAGTTTTAAGGGGATAGTATAGTTGGTAAATCTGGAGTAACTAATTCCTCCAAACTATTCCAAGCAACAGGCCACCGTCACATTTGTCCAACTGGTCCCGTTTCCTGGTATACTTTGGAGGAATGAAGGCACACCAATGTACCAAAAGGATACTACCCCGTTAATCATCAGTCAAGTCACCACACAACAGTCCAGTTTATTTGGTTTGTAACTCACCAATCACCAGAAATGTCGAGCAGTTAAATTAATAATACCGAAATCACCATCGCTGCATAGTTCATACACCAAAAAACCATCGCCAATATAGTTGAATCATCAGTCGCTCACCACACAACACTCCAGTAGTTTCTTTGGTTTGTGTTCTTGCTAATGGACACCGAATGCCTGAGCTTCCTGCATCTTGACTTGGGATGGTTCCTCTCACAGGTGGCATACTTGTGAGTGCAGGATGTTCCAACAGTCTGTAAACTCGTGACAAATAAAAAAATTAAAGATAAATATAAAGCTGGTTATTTAATTGTTGCTCGTCTTCCCAATGGTTTCAGACGTAACGGACACCCTGTACATATTCCTTGTGATTTTCAACCATTTTTCATATATTTTCAACTGACGACATCCTAGGAAATGAGACCAACAATATTACTGTTAACTAATGATCCATCCCAAGTGAAGGGTTGGGACTGACTACACTCGCCGACGCCTGGCGGGAAATGTTAACACTCCACGTCTTTACACTAGATCATATAAACACCAAGGCAAATAAGACTAGGTAACTATTGGTCTTGATTAACGCAACAAAGCCAGTTTCACTAGAATACGCTTCGAACTTGCATGTGATTGGCTGATACGGGACTCCTTCAACCAATAACAGCCTGCTTTTACGATACTGGCTGTGTGTGTTTGTGTGTACAGTACATTCCCAGTCATATGGAAAGATTAACAAGCCTGATTGTATGCAGTGCAATAGAATTATAATTATTACAGGAACAATGAAGGAAGTGCTCTAACTTCCTATGTAATTATGTATGTAGAAATATTTATGTAATGCCTATAAACATATATATTGGAGTATAAAGGATACAATATAATGTGTTGTTTTGAATACCACATATGATTATTCTTTACAGTAACTACTTAAATATCAACCCCGTAGGGAGGTATTGCCTGTAGTGATGTGGGCAATACTTTAAGGGTTTGGGCGACCCTTCTGCCCCAGCCACTTTCTTTCAGTTTCACCTTTTCATGTCGCTATATGACCTCTCTGTTGCGGCACCTTATATCAATCAAACATTAATTATCCCTTAACTTTTTTACTGCCAATGGCTCCTCCTTACCTGAAGAAATATAAGTGGGAAGTTAATCAGGATACAAAATAGGTTACACTCATGTATCTGTATTCAGTCAAGATACAAGGTGAAAGATGCCACTCCTAGAACAAAGGTTAAGGATAATCAATACATTTTCAACCATTGAGGGATTAGTACAGGACTGGTGGTAAATCTGGAGGAACTGATTTCTCCAAACTATTTTAAGTAACATGCCACCATTATTTTAGTTAATCTAGCCCTGTTTTCTGTCATACTTTGGAAGAACGAAGGTGCAATATTTAATGTAGCAAAAGTATAGTACAACATTATATCCTTTACAATTTACTCACAAGGGAACCTGTGATCATGTATGAGATCTGGTGGCTTCTGATTCCTCCTGACTATGCCATGAACCAAGCTCCTTTAATGTAAGTTGAGTTTCATGGCAATGTTTGAAGGACTTGCTAACCTCAAATTTTCTGACTACATCACTGGGGTCCATAACATCTGTAAATGAGCTCAAGCTTAGTAAAATTAGCCAATAATGAGTTAGTATAAAGTTAGTCATTACTGTATATTCTGGCACTCAAAGGGTAATAACATATGCACTTAATTACAGGCAACATAGAATAAAATGAAATCAGTTTGTTCCCTGTTTAATTATATATACACTAAATACAGCTGTGGACAATAGTACAGTACCTTACCACTCCCTTCTATCTGTACCAGACACAAATGAAATAACCCACATACACTAACACCATTACTCAGACGTTCTGGACTCATTGCAAAGTGGAAATGAAAAAGGTAGATACATTCTGCTGACCCAGTCCATACAAGTCATGTAATCCACTGTAGGTACAGGTGGGCACTATCCCTCTCCACTTTCTAGAGAGAAGGTACTGGAGGAAACGAGACATAATAGAACCCTAGTTATATTGATACACATCATGTTCTACTGTTGCGAGAAGACACTAAAATCTCCTAGACATGGCTTAGGATTGCTTATTTGGTCAAGGGAGCTTCGAATTTTCAGCAAACTGAAGGCTGTCGATCCCTTCAAATTTTGACAGAAGACCTACACGACAAACTGGTAAGGTACAGTATTCTGTTTCTTGATATAATTTGTAGGAATCGGTATAAACTTTACAATTTGCTGACAATATCTTACTCCTCCTTAAAATACAGATTAATGCCACTCTACTATCATCTATTATTCAGTGTACAGGTATTTCTCTATGTGCATTTTCATCGTACTTGCACACTAAAATAAGCATTATCAACTATAGTGCATTGCATTAACAAGATTAAATTAAATAGGTTCCCTTTCACTTTATATCAAATTTTTAGCCTTGCACCTCAGGGAACAATTATTGAAAAGTACTATGGCTAAAGTCAAAGGATTTTACTTATCATAAAAAAATCCCCATAAACTAAGAGTTGAATAAAGTACAATGCATGTACATTTTTAAAGTACTATATATAGTCCAGTGGTTATAAAGTATAGAAAACCGCTTTCTTTTGTTAAATTATCATTACATACATTTGCTGAAAATATAAGAAAATAATGATGAAACCAATGCATTTATGAGATTATATGTCCCTTCAGCTAACACCAATAGATAAACAAGTTAAAATATTATATAACAGATAATAACAAACAAGATTATATTCCTGTTGATGACAAGAAGCAGTGAATTGTGAATAACTTTTAACTACATTACATCCTAAACCCTTCATATTAACATATTCATTATTTACCCTATTTACCCTCCATAACATTACTTAATTAAGTTGGTATCACACTGGTATACACTTCCTTCTGTTCTCGAGCCCTTTATATTCATGGGTTAATATTATACTTTTGTACATTAGAGAGTGTCTTCCTTCAAACAATGCCAGGAAACAGAACATATCAATATAACTCTACGGTGAAATCTGTTTCTTTGCATTGTTCAGAAGGCTATGTATGTAGACTCGAATTCACCCCACGGTAAACAACCCTCTCAATACTGTACTACGAATGGGAGCCCCTCAGATAATAAGTAAAATCATAATAATGATGACAATGAAACAGAGGATGGTAGACGAAGAAGGAAGGATACAATTATTGCAGTGTGATCTGACTCTTAACACAGCCAACCTCTGGTGATGATGAAACAGAAGATGGTGGAGGATAACAGGGGAAATTGTAAATGGAAAAAGAAGGAAGCGAGTAGGCTAGTACAGTAAGATTTGACCCTAACACAGCCAACCCCACGATGATGACCAAACAGAAGATGGTGGACTGAGAATGGAGGTAAGGAATACATGTATTATAGTATTACAGTGTGACCTTGGAAGGCGAACGGGGGAAAGGAGTATTACAGAGTGATCTTGGAAGGCGAACGGGGGAAGGGAGTAATACAGTGTGACCTTGGACGGAGTACGGAGGAAGAAAAGAGTACTGTAATATGATCTTGGACGGAGAAGAGGAGGAAAGGAGTATAATAGTGTGATTTGACCCTTAACACAGCCTACCCCCTGAGTTTGTCTACCCTGATGTAATGGCGCGATAACCTACCATAGCTCCCATGAGGACTTCGATGCAGATGGCAAAATGGAGGCAAACGAGTCCTAATTGCGCACCTCAAAACACACCACATTCTGTACAGTCACTCAAAAGATGTATTCATATGATTTTGTGTTTAGATAATTATACAACACGATAGATTCGTCCGCAGAAAACTAATTGTATTTTCGTTAGTGACATTATGAGTAGTAGTGTTCATATCTACATCTATGAAGCCCATCCATAAAGATACATTATCTGAGTAACTGTACATCTATAATGAAGGAGCATGTTTTATGTGCGTTAGTTGGAAGGGACCAATAGTCTCGATAATGCCGACATCTATCCCCTTTTGACGCTATAATCAAAGCGTATTATACATACAGTATTTGGTGGAAGCCTATGTGTTAACATACTATATACAACACTACTTTATGTCTTATGGTATTACACTACAAATATATTAGTATACTGTGTTCCTCTATATCGATGTAAAGGTGTTACATCACCATCATGACAATCATATACTGATTACAGTACTCCATTACACCGTAGCATTACAGTACAAATATTAAGTACTAAACTACAACACAATTGAGACTTTACTACTTCAGGAGTCTCCATAATTATATCTACAACATACAGCATACTGCTACAACATTCCAAACTTACTGTAAGGGTGTCCCAGAAGGAAAGGCCATAACATTGTCAAATAATTCTACAGGGTGTTCTACGAATATGGCGACAGTGTCCCAAGAAGATCTGTTCAATTCACAAAGTTACGGAAAAGTTAATGGGAAGTAGACTGGAAGGTGTCATTTTGTCCGATTAGCTTTTAACTAATATAATATTAATAACCAGAGCAACAAATATAAATATTCACTTGACACTATAGTCTTAAATAACACCATCAGGAATAACTTTCTAAAGTAATGATTTATCCTCCTGGGACACCCTACAATATGATATACAAAGTGTTGTCACTAACCACTACAAAAATATATACTTATATAGCATCTCATATATTGATCTAGCTCACACTGCTGGAGTGTTGCCATACTAATGAATTTACATTTACCAGTGATGAAGTTATTCTCCAGAGCTGACATCTTCCCGGGTCACATTGAAAAAGGACAAAATTATTGTTAGTGAAATGGAAGCTACTAGCTCCTAACTGTGCCACAAAACATACACGAGTTTCTGCAACCTCCTATGTCTCTTACCAATCTTAAAGCCTACACAATTTGAGCTAAAGGACAGGTGCTGTGGTGAAGGATGGTGTGAAGTGTCCAACATCCACACACATCACACGTAGGGCATGGTCCCATTCCAGCTCACATCTGCATCCATCCATCTGCAAGCACCAATATTTGTGTCAATGGTATGTCATGTTGGTCCACATCAGAACTTTAATTCGCAGATTCTCAGCTAATCACTTTATTTCTCATATACTGCATTTTCACTTTACTGATCAGCAAGAAATCTGGGACTGTAATCAAGATATAAAGGCCGTGGGTCTGCGCTGCTTGAGGTTCTCTCACTTGGTATGGACGATGGACTCCAAGGGGGGTCGCTGATGGTCGTCCTTGAGTGCTGGAGAGCGTGTGTCGATGGTGAGTACTGTGGAGGTAGTCTGGCGAGGGTTGGATGAGTAGTAGTACAAGTCAAACCTGTGGAGGGGTTGTAGCAGTCAGTAGAGTGGTGGGGGACAGATGGGAGGGGAATTGATTGGTTGATTTGAGGATAAGAGAAGACTGCCCTATGCCTGGAAGACCCTGTAGGACAAGGGAGAAGGCGACAAGGAGTCACTAAGCTACTAGAAAGGTACATGTATACCTGTATTTTGTTATGGGTGGCTGTATCTTTAGAGATTCACCTACAACTGACCAGTTCTGTCTTTGTAGGATTGTCACCTTGTGTTCTCTCTTTGTGTGTTTTATTTTTGTTTTTATGTTCTGCATTCTCAGCGTGAGTGTATATTATATTGAATACAGTGTATGTGTGTGTATGCGTGTTTCCTTTGTAAGTATTCTCCCCCTGCAAGACACACACTTATTCTCAGCATATAAATCAGGAGGTGAAGCTAAAGGGGGAGGCGGTGTGGGGGGTTGGATTCTGCTTCATCCACATTTAGGTTTTAGAAGTTGTACATATCCTTCTTAAGTTGTATTAAGTTACTTGAGAGGAGCATGTGGACTTACTAGGTGGGATGGAGAAAGTAATGAGAGTGTGTATGAGAGATGTGGTATGAGTGAGAAGGCAATTGGTATTGAGTGTGGGGTGGTCGAGAGTAAAGCGTAATACACTGAGGTGGTTTGGACATGTGGAGAGAATGCAAAGTGAGGGGTTTGTAAAGAAGGTGTATGGAAGTGAAGTTGTGGCACCTGGTGAGAGGCAGATCTCCGGTTAGATGGCAGAACTGAGTGGAAGAGTATGTAAGGGATAGAAATGCGAGGGGCAGAGTAGGGCTTGACCAAGGAGGGAGTGTTGGAACAGGGAAAATTGAAGACACTTCTGCCGTGGCCACCCCCTTGGGGGAGTTCCCAGAGGGAACGAGGCGTCAGAGCTATAGATAGATAGTTATATTCCCCACATCCTCATATATTCAAAGTATGTATACCCTCTTCCTCAACACACACACATCTATTCTTAGCAGTACACCCCAAACAATAACAACACACACACAATATATCCCACACAACAACAAAATGCCCTATTCACCCCCCTCCCCCACAACACACACAGTACATCCCAAACAACAATACACTCACCCTGACCTACTTCCCCCTCCCACACACACACACCCTGACCTATTCTCAGCGTGATAGTCCCTGATGAGATCTCTGTTTGGGTTGAAGAGGACCCCATAGCTATCATTACAGCGAGTGACCCAGATAGGTAGTGTTGGGGTCTTGAGTCTGGAGCCCACTTTGGTCCTGTTCTCATCGCTCTCCTGTCTGTTCCACACCAGCAGGCCAATCTCGGAACGCACCAGGATTCCAGTCTTTGGTATTGCCTGTTGGAGAAGGGTAGAGTTATTATACTGTATATCTTTTTATGATGCAAAACTCGGGGGATATCATAGTTTATATGGTGTGGTAACGATGGGAGCAGAGTAGCAATAGGTGTTAATAATGATCAACCCTAAATCAGCATCTAATTCTTTTCCAAAGATTTATATTGATTTACTGCTCATTCGAGAGAAATTGGATATATGATGAGGAGAAAGAACAGGGAGTAGAGAAACCATATCACTATGTATGTGATGCAATGACTTAAGGTGGACAGCATCATCTAGATCAGCTGTACTGTACCTCAAAAAATGCCTGTCTTTACATAACATTACACAACTTCTCAGAAAGTAGGTGCATATAATTACACCACCACTTAGTTACTCTGTAGGGAAGGGGAAGGCTGGGCTCTTTGCAGTACGGTAGTAGGCCAGCAATAAAGATCTTCATTTGTTATGATTTATACTGAGGTAAATTCACGCAAGGTTAATTCATAACAAAATGCAAGGACTGTGGAGTAATTATATGATACGATGACCTGAAGGTACAGTAATTATTATATGAAATAGGATTCCCATCTTCACTTGAGCCTGTTGGTGGAGGGGGAGGAAGAATAATTATATGATGGAAGGAGTGAATGTGAGTCTGACCTACTTCACAGGGCAGTCTGTATCATAAGAATTGCACCTCACCTCGGAGAACATTGGTAGTTTACTTTAGCTATTTCATTCGTCACAAGCACCTCCCACAGCACATTAATTAAGGAGTGGCGAGTTCAAAGGGGTTAATATTGAGTGGGAGGAGAGTGACTACAGAACGGAAGTGAAGTCATGATGCATGTATGGGATTCACTACTGTATACAATCTGATCAAGGCTATTTCATACTTAACAAGGAATGAAGATATAATTAAATGGTATTCATATGAGTACTGCAAATAATGAGTGAAGCAGCTGCAAGCACCACTGTGTCCTGTTGTATCATTTCATAAGGTCGTGAGTGTTTTAATGAATAAGTTATGAGTGAGAGGAACGAACCATTTTGTCCTCTGATCCCTCGTAGACTATACCGTTGTGAAGATACTTGGTGGCTCGGCCGGTGAGGAGCAGCGTCACCAGGCAAGGGTGGATGGTTCCGCTGGCCATCACTAGAGAACACTCCTCGCCCTCCAGGTCTGCACTCAGTCTGGGGTAAAGGGTGTAAGGTGAGTATTGTATCTATGCAAGTGGTGCCCGGCATGTCGATGGGACTAAACGGTCTATCTATGGCATCACACAAATATCCATTCCCTCCATCTTCATTCTCAGGCAACAGTTACTCTTATATTTGTGGGAGTCCATCAATCCTGGGAACAAGATGAATGGCGGGTGAAGCCTTAGACTGATGAGAGGATGCAGTGAAATGTGCTCGGGTGAGAACTGCATAATTGAAATAAAGTGTTGGTTGTCAGAAAATGAGGTAAAGGTAGTCAGCCCTTGCTTATGGGTTATGTCTACTAAAATTCTCAATTCTCATTATACTCTGAAGTTTTCTCATGAACAGGTACTGGAATCACAACCTTTGACCTTATTAGCAATGAAAATGGCGGGAAACTTTTCTCAGTGCATAGTGGGTTTACTGAGAAGTGGCGATGGACTGTACATTATGTTTTCAGTAACTGTAAACACACCTTGGGAAGGACCTGGAGAGCACGACACTGTACAGGAAGAGAAGCATCCCGTGGTGCCCCTCAGTCACAAGCTGTAAACACATGTACACAAATAATTACACAAAAGTTTATTAATTCATGTTGACAGGGAGGTACAGAGGCACCCCAGTTACAAGCTGTAAACATATGTACATGTTGACAGAGAGGTATTTATGTACCTCTGTTACAACCTGTTAACTACTGTAAGCATATTATATAACATTTAATAAATACACGTTGACAAAGAGATATAAATGCACCTGGGTCACAAGCTGTTAACAAATGTCCAAACATTACACAAGATAAACAAATACATGCTGAATTTGAGGGCGACACAAGTTACACACCATTAAAACAGTGGGACTTCAACCACTTGAAAAATATAAATGATATGTAATAAAAATGGCTGAAATCAATAACCTCAAGTTATGACACTACACTATTAATCCCTTTATGTTATTACCGACTACATACATCAAGTTGGTCATTACTGTACCTGTTTTAACCTTATGGCTTCAGACTTGCCAGACACCCTGACCCGAGGTACAAAATTTGCTCCTTGTTAATCTACTACACTTCAGTACACATTTGCTATTTTACATTTTATTACAATTCAGAACACATAACGTTAAAGTATCAGCCTGGGATTTGAATTATGCCTATAAGTTTCTTTGGTCTAGAGAGTGGATGCAAATACAATATAGTTCAAATTCTCACCTCGTATATGTACTTCTTGAGGGTAAATTTCAGCTCCTCGTATCTCTCAAATTCAAAGGTGACAAGCTGGGAAAAAAGACCAGGGGTGAATTAGCTACAGTCACATTAATGGGATAGAACAGTATACTTTTTATTCAGTAGAGGGCCTCAAACACCCACTACCCATCTTAGTATACCGATTACCCACCTTCTCAGTAAACCAATACCCATCACCCACTTCAATATTCCCATCTCTGTATACTCATCACCCACCTCAGTACATCTATCTTTGTACACTCATCCATCACCCACCTTCTCAGTACACCCATCCATCACCCACCTTCTCAGTACACCCATCATCCACCACCTCAGTACACCCATCCATCACCCACCTTCTCAGTACACCCATCCATCACCCACCTTCTCAGTACACCCATCCATCACCCACCTCACTACACCCATCCATCACCCACCTCACTACACCCATCCATCACCCACCTCACTACACCCATCCATCACCCACCTTCTCAGTACATCCATCATCCATGTACTCGGGGTCCTCGTTGACGTATGTGTCCTCCTGAACGAGACAGAGTACAGCATGTTTCTTTTCCCCCATCAGCCACAGTATGTCTGCCAGGGCACTCACCAAACCATCCACCTGGGCCCTACGTGTTGTCTTCAGCAGTCTGTGGGTGGAAGGATGGATGGATGGATGGATGGATGAGTGATTGGTTGGTTTGTTGGTTTGGTGGGTGAATGGCAGGTGGTTGATTGGTTGAATGGTGGGTGGGTGAATTGTAAGTAGGTTGGTTGGTTTGTTGGTTGGTTGGGTGGGTGAATAGTTGGTTGGACGGATTGTTGATTTATTGAATAGTTAGTTGGTTGGTTGGATGGCTGTATAATTGGTTAAATAAATTAATCGTTGATAGAATACATGAATGGATGATAGAATATAGATTACTGGTTGGATGCATGACTGGACAGACAGATGGATAGTTGATTGCACACACACTCTACAGCACAAATACGTACAATAAGGACTCACTTGTCCACATACTCGACCCAACTGGGCTTGATGTGTGAGACTAACAAATGCTCGAGTAGGTAAGCCTGGACACATACACACACACAGGTAAGAACGTCAGGACTCACTTGGCCACATCCCCGACCCCACTGGGCTTAATGTGTGAGAATAACAAATGCTTGAGTAGGTAAGCCTGGACACACATAGCCATCCCCTTGGTACTGGCACTGTGCACCCTCAACCCGTATGCCTGTGGACTGCCCGCATCGTTGAAGCTGAAGGGAAGCAACAGCCACTCCTCCAGGGAAAAAGATCGCAGGTCCGCAGCGCCGAACACACGCATTCGCAGCTCCTGATGGTGGTGGTAGTGTGGTGTTAGTATTTGTGATGATTAGTGTTAACATTAAGGAGATGATGGTAGTGTTGGTGGTAAATCCGAAGCAACCAATAATTCCTCCAACTATATCAAGCAACAGGTCACCATTATATTTGTTCACCTGGTCCTGTTTCCAGACATACTTTGGAGGAATGAAGGCACTCCCATGTACCAAAAGTATACCTTACCCATAATATGTAATGTTTTTATATGGTTCTAGATACATAAAAACACACGTTCCCAATCTCAGAACACAAGTTATTTTTACAGTTCTTGATGGTGGCAGTGGTTGTTCAAATATGATTAATTAATAAAGAATAACGTAGATACTGAAAAATGCAAATAAAGAATGTACCGGGTATATAATATAACTGGAAAACTGAAAAGTACGGTGATACTGTAGTTATTTTTGCACAGTAACCACCATTAACTTCAACAATGTAATCAAAAGCAATTATACAAACGGAAAAGTACGGTGATACTGTAGTTATTTTTGCACAGTAACCACCATTAACTTCAACAATGTAATCAAAAGCAATTATACAAAATTTACACCATCAATCGTATGTCAGAATGAAAAGCATATATAGGAAATTTACACCCTCGAACGTTCAACAGTGTCAAGTAGTGTTCGTTGTTCTCACCGTGGCTGTGTCTGATGAGATGGGTTCCCCGCCGACTATGGGAGCCTGTCTGATACACGTCCTGCTTCTAGACGGGTACAGCACGTGTTCTGAAGGGAGAGAGACAAAGGGACATTATAACGTGCATTCATGGTTTGAACTAGTAAAAATATGTATTAATATTTTGCCTTTCTTTCTCTTCCCACAGCACGTATTCTGAAAGGACATTTTCTCTTGTATTAATAGTTCGACTGGTAAACATGTATTAACATTTTGCCTTTCTTCTTCTTTTTACAGTACATGTTCTGAAGGGAGAGAGACAAAGGAACATTTTCACGTGCATTCATGGTTCGACTAGTAAACATATGTATTAACATTTTGCCTTTCTCTTACGATACATATATATGGCAAGTTTTCGTTTAATCACCATAATAATGCTGGATAATAACCTGCAGAGGTCATATTTCCAAATACAATATTGTTTGCTTTCTTTTAGATGCATGATAACAAATCAATGCTTGGAGAATGAGACACCTTACCTCATGTGACGCAACTTAATAATATTACTATACTACAACTACTGCTACTAATACGACAACTATTTCTAAATTAATAATAACAATAACTAATGGCTAGGAAGAAACAAGAAAACTACAGTACATCACGATACTAAGACACATCGAGTACCAATAATAATAATAATAATAATAATAACAGAAGGGTAGTAAAAAACAGGAAAACTACAGTACATCACGACACTTAGACACATCGAGTTATAATAATAATAATAATAGAAGGGTTGTAAGAAACAGGAAAACTACAATTGGCTATATCACGACACATCGAGTAATAACAATAATAATAAAAATATCAGAAGGGTAGTAAGAAACAGGAAAACTACAGTAGGCTATATCAACACTAATAATAATAGAAGGGTAGGAAGAAGCAAAAATACAAACAATACTAAGACACATGGAGCAAAACACCAAAAACAAGCCCACAACTAACTACTATGTCTGCGGTGGTCGGCAACCCTGGCTGTGGTCTGTGTGTGTACCACCTTCTTCACCAACTTCTGGAAACTCCGCCTCTTCTGACTCCTCGCTGCTGTCACCGCCTCCTCCTCCTCCTCGGGTTCTGGTTGCTGGTCTAATAAAAAAAAATTAAATAATAAAAAATATAATAAAAAAAATAAATAAATATAAAAAACAATAATAAACTACCGTAAATAAAAATGATAGTTGAATCATTCCAGTATTTCCAAAAGGAAATGTAAATAAATAAATACGGACAAAATTTTGTTCACACTCCATAATGAATCAAAAGTATTTTCAGTTACCCTTGTAAAAAAATAGTATCTTGTACAACCATTTGACACAACCCGACTACCAAAAATTAAGGACTACATCATCAATTTCCTTTATACAGTACAGTACATGGCCTACACAACCTCTCACATCATAGACCATTATATTATACCTGGACTAACACCAGACAATTTACAACATCAAGTGAGAAATCCCGGTTGTCCAAGAGTTCATTAAGGGACCCAGTGATAGAGTAAAAAAATTTGGAGGTGAGTCCTTCAAATATTTTTCAAAACGAGGCTCTCCCCTTAAAGTAAACGTGGTGTAATGACATCAAGGCTGCCTGGAGAGAGAGAGAGAGAGAGAGAGAGAGAGAGAGAGAGAGAGAGAGAGAGTGTAATCAAAGGGACACACATGGAAGTGGAGTAAACAGCGACGGTATGTTTGCACTCACAGCTCATCCTTACTGCACACACCACGAGACCTTGACTACCTGCAACAACAACAAACACGAAAATTTTATCCTCTGCAACGCCATGATATTATTCCCAACTTCCATGACATATTTATAAACTGGAACATGAAACCCTTATGAAATATTTTTAAACTGGAACATGAAACCCTTCCTTCTTTCGTAATCATAAGACTTTGACTAACTTCAACAACACAAAACATTTCCTCCTTCCAATATATATAGATACCACGAAATTTTGACTAACTGCAAAACAACACGAAGAAATTTTGACTAACTGCAACAAGAAAAAGCTTTTCGAAACACCTTGCAGCATCATGAAACATTAATCAAAGTCCTCCTTGCAACATCATGAAACATTAAAGTCCTCCTTGCAACATCATGAAACCTTAAAGTCCCCCTTGCAACATTATGAAACATTAAAGTCCTCCTTGCAACATAATGAAACTTTGACTAACAGCAATTTGCCAACAAAAAACATTCAGTAACCTAACCAACAGCACTTAGAACAATATTACATACACTAAAACACCACTATAAAACTATTGACCTGGGATATATATATATATATATAAAGACAAAGTTAAATAGGGCAGCCGTGACGTCAAGTGGATAGTAAGTAAAGTTATGCGTGAGAAAAAACCCTCAAATGTAAATGCATCTTGGCAAACAAATAAACCTGACATAAAAAAAACATAAAAGCCACATGAAATATGGGACAAAAATAATTCTGTCTCACTCTCTATGAACTCCTGTCAGCGAAAAACTTCAAAAAGCTGTTGTAATGGCATGTTCAGTAAATAAATTAAACTTCCCTTTAATGTTAGCTATTTCTCGGGTTACTGCTATAGTCTTGTGTTAGTCAAATTAAAATTCTAATTCTTGGAGGAATCACTAGCCTTCCAATATCGCCCACTACAGAAGTCCCCCTCCCCCACCCCCCGTCCTTAAACACCATTAAACACACACCAACACCAAATAATTTCCCGCGATATTTGTCGAGCTGGATGATTTACAGGGTCAAGAAATATCCCAGTCGTGCAGAGGCTAAAAGTGACATCATAAGACGTCTCCTGATAGCTGACCATCATGATATATCGCTATCATGCACTCACTCTCTCTCATCGGACTGACGCGTGTGTCTCACCAAGTTAAAGGGGAGAGAGATTCTGTTGTAGGTGAATTGGAAGGTCTATGGTGATTCCCCCCAAACTATCCCAGGAAACAGTTGACCTAAATGGGGGATCTGTTTTGTGGCATAGTTTGGAGGAATCAGTAGCCCACCAATTTACTCTCAAAAGAATCTCCCGTTAAAGGGGAGCGATTATGTTGTTGATGAATTGGAAGGTCGCTGATTCCCCCAAACTATGCTACAAATCAGTTCCCCTGTTAGGACTATTAACAGCGTCTGTTTTCTGCATGGCATTGTTAGGAGGAATCAGCAGCCTTCCAACTTATCAAGGGCCATTTGGTGTGGGCATTTTGGAGTCTACGTAGCCCTCTGAACACTTCAACAAAACGGGTCCCCTACTCGTATTCTAGGGGTAACCAGTTTTCCGACAGTGTTTGGAGGAATCAGTAGCCCTCTAACAAGTCAAAAACAAATTTGATTCCCTTGACGTCTTGCCTTACCAAGTGTCTTCCTGACTGACTGTTTCATCTCACCCCATGACCGTCACTAGTGTCATGAAAGGACCAACCAGATGGGAGTAAAGGTTAGTTGACACACACCACTTGTCCACATCCTGTAAATACAAATACTACTACTACTACTACAACCAGAAGAGAGCAGAGGTAATTTTACACACTGCCTGCCCGTAGTGTAAATACATATACTACTACTATCTTAGGCTACTCTTACAATTACTTTACTGATGGCTTTTTTTCTTAATGATATTTCTACTCTATAGTTATGAAATACTGTACTTATTCACCATTATAAGTCGTTGGGCCCACTTTTACCAAATAAGACCTTCTTTTGTTACTACTATACTACTACTACTACTAATAATAATAATACTGCTGCTGTTGCTGTGTTAATACGGTATAGTCACGACCAAATGAGCTCCGTCCCTCATCCGTCCCTGACAAAAACATTCAACCACCTCAGTTCACGACACACACACCTAACAAACTATATGACCTTCTCAACAAACATGGGAACGTCAAGTTATGTCAGGGTAAATAGAAGGAATCCCTTACTTTATCCTCACTCACTACATTACTTACTCTCTTATTTATAATTGCTCGTATATACTTGCTTAGAAATGTGTGATGATTTGGGTTACACCTCAGTCGTCTTTTGTAGTCGAATTGGAGGGTCATCGATATCTCCAAACAATGACAGGAAACAACAGCTTACCCAACTATACGAATAAAGTATCAACAATAATCGCTGAGAACAATAAAAATACTACACTTGTCATAATTGTGAATGTTGTACTTTAAATTGCATCTACCCTTCAACAAATATAAACAAACACAAATCGCTGAGAACAATCATACTATTGCTGTTATAATATCTGTGTGTGTGTGAAATTTAAATTGCGTCTGTCTGCCAGTGAAAAAAGTGTGATATTTACTTCATTCACAAAAATTCTACCTCTTGAATATTTGCTCTTCAATCACAAAATACGACCACCGACCTTGGCAAGACAAGTCCAACAACCAATACATATAGTAGAACCTCGATGTACAATAAAAAATACAATGAATAAATACTTGTACCCACCACTTTATTTTACTTAAACTCAGTCCCTTATTGAAGACCACCAAATGTTTTCCCAGGCATCTGTTAGTCATTACCATACAGACTCAGAGTATAACTAAGCCTGTGTTAAAAAGATAGTGCTAAATATAGTTCATCTTATATCGTGGATCTACAGTATATATATCATGTCGTGTCGTATCCTCTGCAGTGCATGGAACGCTTCGTAAACACACCTTCATCGACTAAAGCTGGTCTGGGGATCAAATATTTCTTGCCGGAGTTTTTAAAGTCTGCGAGAAAATAATGAGGGACGGAGGGTAAACAATTCTTCTTTTGTTGTTGTTGACACTGCAAACACAAGTAGTCTATATAACTTCCTATGTATCATACTATTGTGTCACACCGATTCAGTCATAACGAGATGCCGCATAATTCCAAAAGCGTGATATTGAATATATAAGTCGACATTTAAAGTATTTATGAATCTAGCAAGTGTTGCATTTTCTATTCTTGAAATCATCATTATTTTGATGCTGAATCATTTATTATTAAGTTAATGTATTTAATTTATTTCTATTTATTTATTTGCAGTCTTTTATATACTTTGTCACGGATGGAGCATTATTTATTCAGTTACTGTATTTTATTTACATTTATTTACATACTTCGTGACGGATACCACAGCTCCTCTGACAGTAGGTTTGGTTGAGGCGTGTCGACCCCTCGAGTCCATCCACTCCATCTATACCAATTAATTATGGGACCCCGTGATGTAGTCAGAAAATTGGATGTTAGCAAGTCCTTTAAACCCTGCCACGAAACACCCTCTATATTGCTGTTCATCTGGTCCTGTTTCCTGGCATACTTTGGAGGAATCAAGGCACTCCAATGTAACAGAAGTGAATGACCCCTTTAAAATTCAATAAGTTAAACCCAATGGATTTACTCACGGCCAAGAGTAAAATCCTGGAGGCCTACATTATAATTAACTTTTTAATAATCCCAATTGTAGGCTCGTAACAATTAAACAACGACTAACACCAGACGAGGTTTGTTGTCGGAGGAAAACACTACTGAGGTCAAAGGTACAACACCTATATTAATCAGACTAATACAGGAAATTATAGAGGACTAATAAGGAATGGAAAGTCTCAATAAGATGCTTAGACTAACCCCAAATGATTTTATGTTATAGAAAACACTCCGTTGTACAGTCATATCCAAAACTGCTGCCTCTTCTAACTCACTATTATGTACCCAAAGATCCATACACACTAATAAATGGAACTTTTACCCCTTCCGAATTGCATAATTAGCATCATCTGACAGGAAGTGGCTACAGGACTTTAGCTAATGACTGTACATGGATAAAATGGGCTAAGTATACCAGCCCTAATGACACACACAAATAGAGGACTATAGCCGTGAAATGCTCCTCCCTGGTGTCACGTGATCAGTAGGGAGCACCTGTCGATACCGCAGTCATCACGCTGGGTCAACATGGAGTTAGTGAGTGAGTGGGGTCAGGTAGGGTCACGTCACTCAGGGGAGATGAGTGAGGGGGGGTATAGAGAATGGATAAAGGAAATGAGGGAAGAAACAAGACAGGTAGGTGAAGAAGGGAGAGAGGGATGGATGGGGAAGGTAAAACAAAAGCATAGAGAAAAAACGAAAGGAGGTGATGAGGATGAAAAGAAGGAAAAAGACTGAAAATAAATAAAATGAGGGGAGACAAGAGAAAGGAAAGGAGGGGGCATATTGGAAAGGTAGGTCAAGGAAAGAAGGAAGGAGGGGAGGGAAGGGGAAGGAAGAACGAGACGATAGGAAGTAAAGAAAGACGAGGCCGAAGAGAAATAAATAGAGAATGATAAAGGAAAGAAAGGTAGGGAAGGGAGGGGAAAGGAAGGGAAAGGGAAGGAAAGGCGAGAGGTTGATGAAGATGCTGGAGAGAAAGGAAATGAGGGTAGAAAATAAAGGGAAAGGGAGGGAATATGGGAGTGGGAAGGAATGGGGAGAGACAGGAAAAGATGGAAAGAAGGGAAGGAAATAATTATCACCGAGAGACTGGAATTGAAAAGGAAATTTGAAGCTGGAATGTCAATATTATAAATGCCAGTAAAGTTACAGGTGAAAAAAAAAAAGATAAGGAAAGAAACGGAAGAGACGAAAAAAACAAAACATAATAATTAGGTAACTAGGCTAAACGTAAAAGAAAAATGAGCCAGTAGTTATATTCAGGGCAAAAAATGTCTTCCAGGAATGCTAACAAAAAAAGTAAATATATATCCCAGTGATGAATATGAAGGTAAAGTTTGCACATTCTCGGAGTCATAACACACCTTCCTTTTTACCGGATTAGGCTAGACGTCTTAGTTGTGTGTGTGTGTGTGTGTGTGTAAGGTCTGGTAATTTGAGGGATGGTATGTATTAGGCGTCTTAGTAGAGAGTGTGTGTGTGTGTGTGTGTGTGTGTGTGTGTGTGTGTGTGTGTGTGTGTGTGTGTGTGAGGTCTGGTAATTTGAGGGATGGTATGTATTAGGCGTCTTAGTAGAGTGTGTGTGTGTGTGTGTGTGTGTGTGTGTGTGTGTGTGTGTGTGTGTGTAAGGTCTGGTAATTTGAGGGATGTTAAGCTATGTATAGTACAGTGCATTCGTTGGTGTAGAAGCTGACGGCCGTGACCACCACTTTTTATGTTGTGGGTACCTGTGTGATTCTTATTTTATTTTCACACACACACATTTCTACCAAGTAACTCCCACACAACTCAAGAGGCAGAACTACATAAATACTTAAACATCACTACCACCATCACCGCCTACACACTCCTCCAAATTCGACGACCACCAGCACACAATATCACCTCCACTATTACCACCTTCACACCCTTAGTAACACCATCACACATACCACCATCACCACCACCCCACTACACTAAGTCTTGACCTACATCTACACCACCATCACCACCACCACTACCATCAACACCACTACACCTCTAAACTACACCACCATCATCACTACACTTAACCTACATCACCACCACACTTGACCTACTCCATCACTACCACCACCACCACTCCCCACTGATTAAAAAGACACAAAGAGCTCATTCCCCCATACATAATATATAAAGTCCCACTGAGTCCTTCTCCCATAACATCACTCATCCAGGAAATATAATGGTTTCATCCTTGGGGGGAACCTCACTCGTAAACTCAGCCATAAAGTCTCGTCATAATATTCCCCATTTCTTTAATCTTGCAGACAGACAGACAGATAAAAGAATGTCCGGCTCTGTCCTTGTCCTTTGTGATATAATTTAGGTAAGGTTTCATGACGACAGCAGTGAGCCAATAAAAACAGCTCATCAGATGGTTGCCCCACAAATGTCTGGCACACACACACACACACGTAAACATGACCATGCCTATATATATATATTAATGCAACACATATTTTAAACACACATAGGCCTACACATATTTTTTTTACATTCAACATAGTGTTTCATATCTTGTATAGAGAACAGAAAGACGAATAAGACCAAGCAAGGAGACCAGTTAACCTTCCTTTTACCCTTTACCATACCAGGGCTCATAGAACACACATAAACCATATAGAAATACACACATAAACCACAACAGTAAAGATAAAAACAGTACCGACCATAAACCACAGCATTACAGACCAAAACAGAAGTACCACAAACCACAAACCATAGCAACACCTCAGACCAAAACAGGACCACAAACCACAACAGTACCTCAGACCAAAACAGAAGTACCACAAACCACAACAGTACCTCAGACCAAAACAAAAGTACCACAAACCACAACAGAAGTACCACAAACCACAACAACAGTACCTCAGACCAAAACAGATGTACCACAAACCATAACAGAAGTACCACAAACAAAAACAATACCTCAGACCATAAGAGAATTACCACAAACAGTACCAGAAACCAAATCAGAAGTACCACAAACCACAACAACAGTACCTCAGACCAAAACAGAAGTACCACAAACCACAACAAAAGTACCACAAACCACAACAGTACCTCAGACCAAAACAGTACCACAAACCACAACAGTACCTCAGACCAAAACAGGAGTACCACAAACCTCTACCCTACCTTTCAGTCTACCATCTATCTACCGTATGTATAAAAGGAGGTGTTGTAGTGGAATGTATGTATGTCAGTCCATCAACGGGTCAAGAGGTCACCTTCTCCAACACTTCTTGACCCTCTTCCTGTAGCCCCCCGCCCCCCTACCCCATGATACCCGATTCCCTCCTCCTCCTCTTTCCGTTGTAAATAAGTGTGTGTGGGGGGGGGGGAGGGGGATAGTCACGCATACCACACTGTGCGCATGTCTGTGTTAGTTTGTAGGTATATATTGGGTGTGTGTGTGTGTGGTTTCGTAACAGCCAAGGCTCTGTGTAAATGTGTGTAGGCATGTGTAAGTGAATTCATGTGTGTATAATATTATGTCTGCGTCTGTATATTGAGGAAGGTTAGGTAGAGGTGGGGTGGGTAAGGGTTAAGTTAAAAAAAAAAAAAAAAAAAAAAAAAAAAAAAAAAAAATTGTTTATAGAAGTTTTACTGGAGATTAAAAGAAGAGGAGGGTGGGAAGGTATACAAGGAGGATAAAGATTGATTCATTGATATTAGGCGCCGCAACATCGAGATCATATAGCGCCAGATGATAGAGAGGTGAGACAGCAATAAGGAAAGAAATAGAAAGAAACGAGGGACAGTTGAAGAACTGGAAGGGGCGCCATAACCCTTAGAGTATTGCCCACATCATTACAGGCAATATCCCCCTATACTGGGGTTGGGGGACAAAGAGACCAGTCATGTTTTTCGGGTGAGTTGGAGACTACTAATTCCTCCACACTGTGTAATAATAATAATAATAATAATAATAATAATAAAATAAATAATAAGAATAATAATAATAATAACAATAATAAAATAAATAATAATAATAATATAAGGCACTGACTATACTATCCGAGGGGGCATCGGTTATGGTCGAACTGGTGGAATCTCAATTCCTCTCGTCTAAAGCATGACAGGAAAAATTTTATCACCTCAGTGTAGGAGGATAGGGATATGTTTTGTTGTACGGTTTGGTGGAATCTGTAACCTTCCATCTCGCCCAAAACACAAGACCTCTATGAGACCCTGTGATCGTGTATGAGACCTGATGGCTTCTGATTCCTCTTGACTCTACCACGAAACAAGCTCCTTTAATGTAGGTGTGTGTGTCCAACCGGCCTAGATAGTCACTCATTTTTTTATATATATTTCCAGTCATTCTTCCAGCCCCTCGTCCCCCTCTCATTATATTTTCATTCACTTATTTTTTTTTCTTTTCCTTTATCTCCACATTATTGTCCTCTCTTATATCTCATCTTTGTTTCCCCCTCAATCTCTCTCTACTTATTTTTTTATCCTTCACATTATTATCCTTTCTTATATCTCATCTTTGTTTCCTCATCAACATCTCTCTCTCTCTCTCTCTCTCTCTCTCTCTCTCTCTCTCTCTCTCTCTCTTACACATACACACTAATATATTTTCATGCACACAGACCCCCTAATATTCTCTCTCACACACACATATATACACAAATATATTTTCATGCATATAGGCCCCTCATAAATGTTTTTTTCTCTCTCTCACACACACATATATACACAGATATATATTCATGCACATAGGCCCCTTATAATTTCTCTCTCTCTCTCTCTCTCTCTCTCTCTCTCTCTCTCTCTCTTTCACACACACACAAACACGTCTCCTCGTTGCGTGACCTCCCTGCCAACATCATGTCCTGTAATCAACCACTCTTATGTCTGACCCAGCCCGACACTTGACCCCATTTGACCCTCAGACACATTACTTAAATCACCAGAAAGATATGATGGAAGGAAGGGATAACTTCCACTCACTACTCAATCACCCGGGGGTAAAGTTAATCTCGTCCTCACTCTGTGTGTGTGTGTGTGTGTGTGTGTGTATCAGTCCGTCTCTCTCTCTCTCTCTCTCTCTATCTCTCTCTCACACATACACACAAAAAAGGGGATCCTGTTGACCCCATCATTTTGGTGAAGGTTCCCCTCTCTCTCTCTCTCTCTCTCTCTCTCTCTCTCTCTCTCTCTCTCTCTCTCTCACGGTCTACTTTCTGAGGAAAAAAAAAAAACCGGCCAGTGATAGTCACAACGAAACCCCAAATAATTTCCAAAATATCGAGTAGCAAAACAAACAAAATATTTTAATGAAGTTACCTCAAAGTAAACTGGACTAACACCAGAAGAATTCATATAACGCAGGATAAACAAACCTCTTCGTCCAACTATTTACAGGATACGATATATACGACGCTCCTTTGAAGATGGCTGATAGGAAAACATTATTATAAAGAAAGGAAAAAAAATATTAATCACCCTCGTGGACATGAATACACGTAAAAAAAGCAGACATAAATAACATAATAATTACAATAAAAAACTAAACAGAGAAAGAAAATAAATGAATGAAAACTTTACACGAACAAAGAGTGTATTTATCAACACACAAACACGACGGTCATCAAGGCAGTATAAAAAGCAAAACAAAGAGGAAGGTCCACTATTTGAGGATCCATGGAAAGGTCAGCAACACGACACTCACTTCAGCCATCAAAACGTAGGTGTGTGTGTTTGTTCTTGAATATGGATGTGTGTGCTCTTGAATGTGTGTGTGTGTGTTCTTGAATATGGATGTGTGTGTGTGTGTGTTCTTGAATGTGTGTGTGTGCTCTTGAATATGGATGTGTGCGTGTGTGTGTGTGTGTGTATGTGATAGAGAGGGTAAATATACATAGCCAAATATACAACTACAGATACCGTACTGTAATGGTCTAGTCTTGAGGGAAACTGATTTTTCTAAACTATGCCAGGAAACAGACCAGCTCAGTGTTACTTAAAGGAGTTGTCTGTTTCGTGGCATTGTTTGGGGGGATCAGTTGCCTTCCAGATTTCGACATCAAACGACCCCCTGAAGGAGTTACCCATCAAACCAATCCTAATCATGAAAAAAAAAAAAAAAAAACGTGAACTCGCTCACACATACACATCCACGAAACATAAAAACATACACAATCATAAATATTTACAAAACATAACTTCTTTCTCATAATATAAACACACCTACCATCACAAACACATCTACAAATCATAAATAAATACATTACACAAACATAAATACAAACACAAAACATAAACACACTCACAAACATAATTACATACAAAAACAATCATATTCGTTAAGTTATTCTCACACAATAACAGAATGAGAAGATAAATAATGATCAGACAAATTATCAATCCCAACACAACATAAACACAACTACAAAAACAAAACCCCTTCACTAAAAGTATTCACACACAAACACAATAACAGGAAAATGATCAAACAAAATATCAATCCCAACACAACACCACAAAAACACAATCCCAACACATCTACAAAAACAAACAAAACACCTTCACTAAAAGTACACTCACACAATAACAGGGAAAAGAGTGAACAAAATAAATAAAAAAGTATCATCACAAAGCAACATAAACACATCCACAAAAACAAAACAAAACAAAACACCTTGTAATTAAAATATTCTCACACAACAACACAATGAGAGGATAACGAGCCAACAAAATAGTATATACCAGTTATTTACCCACATTTTTATTACCAACCCAAAGCAAATCCCCTCCCCAAAACCCCATCCACAAAAACAAAACTTAATTAAAATATTCTCACACAACAACACAATGAGAGGATAACGAGCCAACAAAATAGTATATACCAGTTATTTACCCACATTTTTATTACCAACCCAAAGCAAAACCCCATCCACAAAAACAAAACAAAACAAAACACCTTCTCTTAATTAAAGTATTCTCACACAATAACACAATGAGAGGATAACGAGCCAACAAACTAGTTATATACCAGTTATTACCCAGACTTACCCACATTTTTATTACCAACCCAAAGCAAATCCCCTCCCTCCCCGTGCCACAAACTCGTATAACATTCCACTTGGGCTGAGACTTACATTAGGGTAGGGTAGGGTAGGGTAGTGTTGGGTGGCTGGTTGTTAGGGGAGCGTAGGGTTGGGTAGGGTGGTTGGTTGGTTGTTAGGGGATGAAGGGAAATGTTATATATATTTAGTCTACCGATTCCTCCAAGCTAGGTTACGAAACGGATCATCCCCTGCTCGTGTGCTAAAGTGATTCGTTTCGTGGCGTATAAATAGTTTGGAGGAATCATTTGCTCCTCCCCTCGTGGCGTATAGTTTGGAGGACTCATTAGCTCCTCCCCTCCCCCACCACCCCTTCACACACACCAGAACAAAATAATGATAATTCTGTTAAATTACTTCCTCGCCATTACCATCAACTTGTTTACTGCTGAGCCCCAACACAGCCATTGTTTACATCACGTGACCTCTCCTCATGGCTTAATTTAACGGGACCCTGTGAGAAAATTGGAGGAAAACGAGTCCTTCAAATACTGCCACGAAACACCACCTATTTGAAAGGAGCTTGTTTCGTGGCATAGTCAGGAGGAATCAGAAGCCACCAATTCTCATACACGATCACAGGGTCCTTCAAGGGAGAAACTATGTTGTTTGTGAATTGGAGGACAACTGGTTTCCCCCAAACTATTCCAAGCAACAGGACATCATTATTTTTATTGATTTGATCCTGTTTCCTGGGATACTTTGGAGGAATCAAGGCACTCTAATGCACCACAAGTATACTATCCCCCTCTTGTTGGTGAACTGGAGGGCTACTGATTCCTCCAAAGTATGCCATGTAACAGATCCCCAAATAATAACACTGAGGTCTTTTGTTTCCCGGCAGTGTGGAGGAATCATGATCCCTCCACTCCATCCACGAGATAGTTTCCCCTTACTAGATCTATGTTGCTGTGTAAGAAGTGGAGGATACTGATTCCTCCAGATTATGCCATGAAACAAACTTCTTCAGTGGGGTAGGTGTTTCGTGTAACTATTTGGAGGATGCAGTACCCTCCAATGTACTGACAACATCACACAGTCCACAGATCTCTTATCAATATGAAGG
>JAWQEG010004839.1:0-33940 GCA_033782935.1 Petrolisthes cinctipes | reverse complement strand
ACACTGCCTTAGTAAAAATGAAGACGGGGAGGATCTGTTTTGTAGCATATTATGTTTGGAGGCCTCTATGCAGCCCTATACTGTAGTTCTCTCACAACATATTATCCCCTTACTAATTGCTATGGGGCATTTAGTTATGAGCTGTATAAACGAGTGATTGGGTATAAAAAATTAGAAAAATTAAGCATATGAACAAGTAATTATAAGTAAAATCTAGTAATTAAGAGTAAGAACTACTAGTGATAAAAGCATAAAAAACTAGCGAGGAGGTTTAAGAACTAGCGAGGAGATTTAAGAACTAGCGAGGAGGTGTAAGAACTAGCGAGAGGTGTTAGAACTAGCGAGGAGGTGTTAGAGAACTAGCGAGGAGGTGTAAGAACTACCGAGGAGGTGTTAGAACTAGCGAGGAGGTGTTAAAGAACTAGCGAGGAGGTGTTAGAACTAGCGAGGAGGTGTTAATGAACTAGCGAGGAGGTGTAAGAACTAGCGAGGAGGTGTAAGAACTAGCGAGGAGGTGTTAGAAACTAGCGAGAAGGTGTTAGAGAACTAGCGAGGAGGTGTTAGAGAGCCAGACACCCCCAAACAACAAATTCTCCCTCCCTCCCTCACTCCGGCTGGACTCTCAAATGGTCATCGTCTGAGCAGGTCACGTCTGGGCTGAATTTGCAAAACCTCTGCTGCCCATGCCTCCTCCGGCCCTCGTCTGGTGAGGAATATTTTACGACTTCGCCTTTGCCATAAAACGCGAGCAAATCCAAGAAAGTGTGTGAGGAAAACGACACGAAAGGGGAGAGACTATTTATACAAACTCACCAGGAGATAGATAGATTGATAGATAGATAGAATAAAGGCCGATTTCACAGTGGCTTTAGTTTGTTTTGATCCTCCACAACCAACCACCACACTTGTCAGACTTTATTATATCCAACAAAACTCAGTATCCATATCCACAAAATCTGTTAGGTAGTTAACATTTTTACCATAGTTTCATAGTGGAGTCATCAAATTCATCAAATATTTCACTCATGAGTCATTTACACAGTTCAGTTTCTTTCGTTATGGAGTCATCAAAATCATCTAAAAATCCACTCATGAGTCATTTACACAGTTCAGTTTCATTCGTTATGGTGCTTGCAAACCAAAACAAACCACTGTAGAATCTGCACTAAATGTCAGATAGGCCTAATTATATAATGGTAGTATGATGTAGGGATTTTTCTATATGGGTGGGTGTGCAATTATGATCCAATATATTTTGTATCCTGATTTGCTGTGAATTGTGTGATACAGAACTGACCGAGGCTGTACTGTGATGTTCTTCTTCTGTCGCCTCAACGATCCATTATGCTTGTAACTCAATACTTTAATATATAATAGACTATTTGGCTTTACAATGGCTGATTTGAAGACAGAAAACGCTACCTACTGTACTTTAGTTCATTGACAAAACCCAAGCTGACGCACGAATTAATCAAATGACGCAAGATTTCTATTTCACACGATTCTTCTAACTTTTACACGCAAACGGAAAAAGAGACCAACTACTCTGATTACACAGCAGTCATTGGGAAACACGGGAAGTAAAATAAAACACAGGTAAGTCGAACACCCTGAAGTAATGCAATTGATTCATAGCTACACATTCAATTTTCAACGCGTTTTCAACTTGGAAGATAATGTAAATACGCGAGTTCATATCTAAGACATTGAAAGGAGACCAGTATCTTTCTTTTCAACGTGCAATTTTAACAGGAATTATACGCAAAATTTCACTTTATTACGTCTCCTTATGGAAGGAAATTTTATACAAAACATCTCGTAACTGTGCCTTCATTATTATTACAGCATTGTCAGCATTGAGTGAGGATGCCAGAACATTTATTACTTTCAACCCAATATGCGCAGAAAAATATACAACAGATTTTACAAATAGTTAAGAAAAAGCAGTATCTGCATGCAAAATTTGATCACAACTTGAATCAAATAATTAATGAAAACTACAACTTACATTACATTCTATACTATATAATGTTACAAGGTCGAGGCTGTACTTACAACATCCACGCATACAAAGAAAATTCTGGTCAGGGAAGAAGCAAAATAAACACACCATCGACGAATAGACCCAAAGACTACATACACAAACCCAGTGACTGCTTACCTGAACGAGAAAAAAGAGCGAATGAGCATAAAGCGAGAAGGGGGCATAAAAGAACCAGATGGAGATAACGAGAGAAGAAAATCTGTTAGGGAAGGAACAGGAATAGAGCAGAGGAAGGTGAAAGGAAGGAATGCAGCCACTAATTTATGGGAGTCTGCCTTTGTCTTGTAGTAAAAGATTTCTGGTCGATGGTGGTGGTTATCAATAAAGAGGATTATCATAGAATATTGCTGTTGATATTTTAGTCACGGTCAGGGCCATGATAGGGATTAAATTTATTATGATAATGATGAAAATATTACTGAATAAAATGATGATGATGATGATAGTGATGATGATGAAAATGTTACTGAATAAGATTATGATGATGATGAAGATGATGATGAAAATTATACTGAATAAGACGATGATGATAATGATGAAAATGATACTGAATAAGATGATGATGATGATGATAGTGATGTGTATGATACTCATGATGCTGTTAATCACTATTGTTATTAAATGATAATGGTGTTGGGAATAAAGATAGTGATGAGGACATACAGAACAAGAGTCATGTATGATTAAAATTATGATTAAAAATATGATTAAAATGTATATATACTTTACATATACTTTAAATGATATCTTTACTTTTCAATTTTGATTCCATGGTTGAGTCATAAATCAGACTATCTACAATTGAAATTTAATGAACCAGGGACAAACGTAGCGTAAACATTATCCTAACTAACACCAGACGATTCACAATATACCACAAAAAAAAAAAAAAAAAAATCCAATAGTCAATGATTCTCAGAGATATGAATCCGAGTCGAGCGAAAGAAAACTATATATAATCGCGAAGGTCTGGCACGGCCGACTGCAGAAGCTTAGCAGGAGCCTTCTCTTAACTCCTCTCTAATTACTTCCTATCCCTTTCTCTGTAACTGGCAGGAGGCGCTGTGTGTGTGTGTGTGTGTGAGAGAGAGAGAGAGAGAGAGAGAGAGAGAGAGAGAGAGAGAGAGAGAGAGAGGGTGGGGGAGGTAGAGATGGGTTGTGTGTGTGTGTGTATGAGAGAGAGAGAGAGAGAGAGAGAGAGAGAGGGAGGTAGAGATGGGTTGTGTGTGTGTGTGTGTGTGTGTGAGAGAGAGAGAGGGGGGGGGGGTTATGTGTGATGTGTGTGTGTGTGTGTGTGTGTGTGTGTGAGAGAGAGAGAGAGAGAGAGAGAGAGAGAGAGAGAGAAAAGAGAAAGAGAGGAGGATGGGGGAGGGGGGTAGAGAGAAACACACAAGCGAAATTGACAGAAAATTGAGAGCGAAATGAAAAGACAAACAGATACATTACACAGACACACACACAGATGAATGAATAACAAACTAAATATCACATAGATGTACCGTATACTGGCTGGTGGTATTTGCCAGCACAAAACGCCACTAACTTTGTGTGAACATTTTTACAGACTGGGCACTGTTAAATTCATACACATTTATATATAAACTGTACTATCTGTATATATTCCACATTTATATATACTGAATTGTCTATGTATATTCCAAATTAATATACTGGACTGTGTGTATGTATTATATCTCACATATATATATACTGTACTGTGTATATATATTCCACTGTATATGAATGTCTGTATGTATGTATGTGTGTTTGTTTGGGTCCCTCTGACTGGCTGACTGGTTGGCTGACTGTCTGGCTCTTCTCTCAGTGGTGTGTCGATTATACAAGGTCCGAGTTAATTCCCCACACGGCGCCACAGTCATACGCTGCTCTGTTTATACGGCACAGATATCACTGAGTAAACATATATGGTCGGCACCACTGAAAATCTCCCTTGTATCATTTTTATTATATTTTTTTTGTGTGTGTGTGTTCGCGTGGGTTTGAGGAAGTGTTGGTGTTTTGGGAGTGTGTGTGTGTGTTCGTGTGTGTGTTCGTGTGTGTGTGTAATTGGGATGCAGTCAATAATTATGTCCCCCAATGTTTCATAAGGAGATCGACCCTTTCCACTGTAATTTGGATGGCAACTGAATCAACCCTAAGCAAAGTCACAAAACCAGATTCCCTATAGGCAATACTGAGGTGATTTGAGGATGACAGAAAACCGTCCTATATGCCTGGAAAACCCCGTAACACAAGGGAGAAGTTGACAGAGACGTGGAACAGCAAGTATTAAGGAAAAAATAGAAAAGAGGAATGTTAAAAGAGACAAGGAAAAAGGTGACAGAGAAGTAGGACAACAAGCAGAAAAGAAATAAAAGAAAGAGAGAAATTACAAGAGATAGAGGAATAAATGAAGAAATTAATACTAAAGACAGAGGATGAAGCCTTTTCTGGACCATAAGTGGGCAAAACCATATAATGTTTAGAGGGATAATCGACAAGGGTTGAGTGTTACAGTTGGTTGAATGTTATTCCGTAATCGACACTGAGAATGGAGAGACTTTTTGTTTTGTTTTTTATTATCCTTTACGTGTAGGATTTATTGTATATTGTTTATTTTCTGTGATTAGTATAGTCAATTATTCTCTTCAAACTTTCTCTCTCTCTTTATTCTAATCATTGACTCATTCGCTCAAAACTTTCTCCCTCCTGATACTTACTAATCATTGACTCATTCCCTTCTCAACTTTCTCTCTCTCTCTCATTTTACTCATCATTGGCTCATTCCCTACTTAACTTTCTCTCTCTCCTTATTCTAATCACTGACTCATTCCCTCAAAACTTTCTCCCTCCTAATACAATACTTACTAATCACTGACTCGTTCCCTCCCAACTTTCTCCCATCTTATACTAACTAACTAATCACAGACTTATTCCCTCCCATGCAACTTTTTCCCTCCCTCCCTCCCTCCCTCCCTACCTCTTTACACTAACCATTCATTCCCTTCCTTTTTTATTCCTTCCCCTCTCCTTTATGATAATCACCCATTCCCTCCCAACTTTACCTCCTCCCTCTCTCCCTTAAGGTGGTAATAATTCTTTTTTGGTACATACATTGGAGTGCCTTGATTCCTCCAAACCAAAGTATGCTAGGAAACAGGACCAGAAGAGCAAAATAATGGTGTTCTGTTGTTGCTTGGAATAGTTTGGAGGATTAAGGGGGTGCGGGAATATGGGGACAGGCTTGGGGGGGGGGTCGGGGGGGTTTTGGGGGGTGCGGGAGTAGGGGGACAGGCTTGGAGGGGGGGAAGGGTTAGGGGGGTGCAGGAATAGGGGACAGGCTTTCTACCCACTCCAAACCTGTCCCCCCTATTACCGCACCCCCCTCCCAATCCCCCCCCAAGCCTGTCCCCCATATTCCCGCACCCCCCATCCCCCCCCCAAGCCTGTCCCCTACTCCCGCACCCCCTTAAGTTGCTCCAGATTTACCAACACAAAACTAAACTCCCCCTTTAAGCTTCTCTCACTCTCACTCATATTCCTCTCAAACTTTTTCTGGCTGGTTTTCCTTCCCCTGTCCAATCAACCATTGACCCCGGTGCTACAACCCCTCATGTGTCCTATTATTCATGTCCCCAGCCTTCAGAGAGAGAGAGAGAGAGAGAGAGAGAGAGAGAGAGAGAGAGAGAGAGAGAGAGAGAGAGAGGCTATGTGTGTGTATGTGTGTCTTAGTGTGTGTGGATCTTTTTTTTTTTTTTTTTTTATATTCCGACACTGGACATAGGCTTCATCAAGCCCGTTACCATGGCCCAGGTCAACTGCTACTCACACACACATACGTCACGACTTCCAAACTGGTACCCAGCCACAGAGGGAGGGAAGTGAGGGTTATTCCCAAATACTGCAGCTGTTATGGTACCAGTGAGGGTGTTTTACGACGTTTGGTGGCCTTATAGTTAGTGCCTCAAACTCAAATCGGAAGAGTAAATATTCTCAGGCCCTCACCTGAGAGGATAGATCTCCCGACCTCTAGGTTACGAGTCCAGAACACTAACCACTCGGCCACCTCCCCTATGCAATAATAATAACTGTATGAATACGTATTAATGAATATCAATTTTCATATGCATTGAGCTTGTATAAACAGAAGTATGATTTTTAATACAGTCACGAGCACTACTAAGTATACAGATTTGGATGAAGCTTTGAACAGTCCACCAATTCACCAACGAAGTAATTCCAATGGAGATCTTATTATGCATTTATTTATTGTCTATAGGTATTCGAAGCACACCTGATTATTTATTAGTACTCGTGACTGTAAAATCATTAAGTAAGTACGTAAGATTCTAAGGCAACTCACTATTGAAAGGCGTACGGTACAGTTACTATGACTGTAGTGGAGCAATTACGTTTACAAGGCAGTAGTGATGGGAGGTAATGTTGTTTGTGTTATATCGGAGGGGATACTCTGATTATTATTCTGTCACTCCCAAATTGCTCCCGTGTTGGTTTGTGTGTGTGTGTGTGTGTGTGTGTGTGGATCTGATTGTTGTTGATTTTGCTGTATGTGTCTTGAATAAACACAAAACAAACAGGCAATCACTTGTTTACACACACACACACACACATATTCATAAAAATATTACACACATACACACAGTTACAAAAATATTACACAGCACACACACACACACACTTCCACAAATATATTACACAGTGCACACACACACACATATTCACAAATATATTACACACACTCACACACACTTTTACAAAAATATTACACACGCACACACACACACATTCACAAAAATATTACACAGTACACACACACACTTACTTTCACAGCAATATTACACAGTGTACACACACACACACACACACACACACACTTTCACAAAATTATTATACACACACACACACACACACACACACACACACACACACACACACACAATTATTATACACACACACACACACACACACACACACACACTCACACACTTTCACAAAGATATTACACAGTACACACACACACACACACACACACACACACACACACACACACACACACACACACACACACACACACACACACACACACACAAACACACACTTACGTCATCCAATATTACCTGTCTGCCTCCTATACTCACTCACAGTAATAAGAGCAGCACAAAAAGTTTCCTAATAATATACTACAACAATAATGACACCTGAGAGCCTGGTAGTTTTTTCATGTATCTGTTGCTCTTTTTATAGTTCCTCCTTTACCCACTCCTTGGATACCGAGGCTGTGAGATACGTATACTTAGTTATATGATGGGGAAGTACAGTGGTGGTGGTGGTGGTAAATCTGGAGCAACTGGTACCTCTAAACTATCCCATGCAACAGGGTATCATTAGTTTTGTTACTCTAGTCCTGTTTTCTGGTATACTTTGGAGGAATCAAGGGGCTCCAGTGTACCATAAATATGACACGTACAGCCACAATCAAATATCCACCGATGACACTTTCCTTCCATCGTGCACATAAATCAGTATCATATCAAAATATAATCATACAACAACACCTTACGTCAACTCAACCCCCTCAATTATTGTTATGAGGTGCTGCAAAATCATACACGTGTTGTTCTTTATTACCAAGATATTTACTATGGTGGAAGGAAAGTGTCGGTGGATATTTGATTGTGACTGTACAAACGTATACTTTCCATTAAATCTCTAAATATATTGATGATGCTTATGTGTGTTATTTTATTTATGTTTGTGACAGTTGCAAATGGATAGGTAAGTAAAATGCAGTATGATTTTCCCAGTATGTACTGTATGTTAAACCCAGCCATCCATCCATCCAGCCAGCCAGAAAGTTCATCTATCCATCCATCCATCCAACGTGAATTTTCAAGCTTCCAATTCTTCTCCCGCACAGCCAGCCAACCAACCAACCAACTAGCTTCCAAATCTTCCCCCTTACAGTCAGCCATCTATGCACCTACCTCTCTCTCCTCATGCCCACCCACCCACATCCAATTACCCTCTGCTCACATTAACACCCCTCCGACGCTCCTTTTTTGAGTGGCTTCCCCCTCCCTGCCCCATAATACACCCCATGTATGTTGTCTCTCTCACCCTACCATCACCTGCCTCCCTCCACTACTCGATCCCCCTCTCCAGTGTAAAGGGGATAGATAGATAGATAGATAGTACATTTTTGGTACATACAGCCACAATCAAATATCCACCCACACTTTCCTTCCATCATAGTAAATATCTTGGTAAATAAAGAACAACACGGGTATGAATTTGCAGCACCTCATAATAATAATTGAGGGGATTGAGTTGCCATAAGGTGTTGTTGTATGATTATGTTTTGATATGATACCGATTTATTTACACGATGAAAGGAAACTGTCGGTGGTTATTTGATTGTAGCTGTACTTCGGAGCACCCTGATTCCTCCAAAGTATGTCAGGGAATAGGATTAAACTAGTAAAAGTAATAGTGGCCTGTTGCTCGGAATAGTTTGAAGGAATCAGTTACTCCAGATTTACCAACAACACTGTATTACACGCATATTTATTTACTATCACACTCTCTAGCACGGATGACGTAGAAACAAGTCCCGCCATATATATATATATTCATTCCATTGTGTTATTGAGTTTATTTAAGGTGGTAATTCTTTTTTGGTACATTGGAGTGCCTTGATTCCTCCAAAGCATGACAGAAAACAGAACCAGAAGAGCAAAAATAATGGTGTTCTGTTGCTTGGAATAGTTTGGAGGATTCAGTTGCTCCAGATTTACCAACACTAAACTTCCCCCCTTAAGCCTCTTGGTGTTTGTTTCTCTATCGCATATTGCCTGGAATTCGCTTGTGTTTTCCGCAGAAATGAACCCGACCATATTTTGTGTTTTGGTGTTATAAGCCTCTTGGTGTTTGGATCCCTTTCAAGTTCTCTCGTTTGTTGTGGCGGTCTATATATTTTACTGTTTTTTTTTTGTTTAATGTTTTACACGAATATTACTCAATAAAGCACAACCACGTTACTTAAACAATAAAAAACTGACGAATTTCTGCCCAAAGTCTAGGTTGGTTTAACTCGACTTTACTTCTGACAACACGGAAGGTAAGACAAACAAGCAGACACACAGATAGAGACAAGCAAGCAGAGGCACTAAAAAGCAGTCTAACGGCACACACACACACACACACACACACACACACACACACACTCCACCCATCACCTCACACTCCACCTATCTTCTCATAAACACACACACACACACACACCTATCTTCTCATAAACACACACACACACTCACACACACACACACACACACACACACACACATAAACACACACCACCTATCTCCACACACACACACACACACACACACACACTCACTCCACCCATCCTCTCTCACACACACGCACACACACACACTCCACCCATCTCCTCTCACACACACACACACACACACACACACACACAATTTTAAGGGGCACATAAAGACATTTTTAGTTTGCTGCCAATCTCTTCACCCTCAACCAATTAGTGAGGGCTATATTCGAACCAAATGACTAGGATGTCTTTCCCTTTATTGCCTCACTCTCTGCATTGTGGATATCTATATACAACACTCATTTTATACTCTCATTACTTCTATATTCCAACCAGGGATCCAAGAACTATATATATATAATTGGCCTTACCTTTATATATATCATCATCACCATTATCATCATTATCATCATCAATACTCTAATTCCAATTTTTTTTTTTTTTTTTTTTTTTTTTTTTTTTGTAAATATATGATGGGTGTAAATGCATCCAGATAACCCCTAATGTATGTATGTAATGAGGACAGTCCCCAGTGACATATTATACTCATAGACTTTAGTTGGTGGGCCTTGTAGTAGGAAACACCGTGGCAACATCACAGAGATTGGCTTGCTATTCCCTCATCTCATCTCCTTTATACCGTAGAGACCACAGAGTGAGATTCCTATACTGTACAGCCACAATCAAATATCCACCCACACTTTCCTTCCATCGTGGTAAATATCTTGGCAATAAAGAACAACACGTGTATGATTTTGCAGCACCTCATAATAAAAATTGAGGGGGTTGAGTTGACGTAAGGTGTTGTATGATTATATTTTGATTTGATACTGATTTATTTGCACGATGGAAGGAAAGTGTCGGTGGTTATTTGATTGTGGCTGTACATTCCGGTTCAGCAGCTTATATTCAACTTATGTATGTAAGTAAAGCCGTGGTCAGTAATATTCATCCACATATGAGTAGCTAAACACAAATTATTTCTGTCTGATGTTTTCACTTTCTCATAATTATGATGTTATTGTTTTGAGTAGTGTGTAGCCGCTTGTATTAAATTAGAAGATGGTACAGCCACAATCAAATAACCGCCGACACCTTCCTTCCATCGTGCAAATAAATCAGTATCATATCAAAATATAATCATACAACACCTTACGTCAACTCAACCCCCTCAATTATTTTTATGAAGTGCTGCAAAATCATACACGTGTTGTTCTTTATTGCCAAGATATTTACCACGATGGTAGGAAAGTGTGGGTGGATATTTGATAGTGGCTGTACCTCAACTATGTATTGGAAAGTTTATCGGCAAACTAACAGAGGGAAGCTGTCAAATTTTTATACGTGAGTCACCCCAATGTGGATGATTATTATAAACCACGACTGTACACTTGACTTCAATGACACCGTATGAGATGACACTAGCGCCTCCTTTTCTGACATCAAGCATTGCATTTCAGGGTCCAATTATATTCACACATATATAATCATTCTCAAAGGAAAGTTGGCAATACATATACTTTTGACTTCTCCTCTATGTCAGGGTTTATTCCTTCTTATGTGTATTGCATTTCAGGGTCCAATTATATTCACACATATATTATCATTCTCAAAGGAAAGTTGGCAATATATATACTTTTAACTCCTCTACGTTTTTTTTTTTTTTTTTTTTTTTTCTATTCCTTTTTCTATGTATTGCATTTCAAGGTCCACTGCATTCACACATAATATTACCATTCTCAAAGGGTAACCGGCAACACATATACCTAAAATTATTATCTTCGCCATCAGAACATATTCCTTCTCAAGTTCAGTTTAGTTGGTAGTGACTGCAGAAAGTTCAGTTAAAGTTACAGAAAGTTCAATTAAGTTGCAGAACGTTCCATTTAGTTGGTAGTGGCTGCAGAAAGGAACGGTGCCTGGGTTGAAAGCTTCTCCGTGCTCTCTCTCCTCTTTGTGAACTAAATTAGCAGAATTTCATTTCTTCTCGGATTATCCACGCATTCCTGCCGTTTCCCTCACTCCCGCTCTCAAGGTAAATGGCTCGCCGCTGCTGCTGCTGCTGCTGCTAGCTTGTTGTATTCGAGGTCACATTCTTTTTGCAATCACAGCGTCCTTGGAAATAAATTTATCTTCTCTCTGACGTAGGAAGGATGGAGGATTTTTTCATGCTATCTATGTGCAGTCATAGTTTGCATATTAACACAGTCATTTCAACACTTATTAATAATTTTTTTTTTTCGTATTTTGGTTCTTAAATCTTTGTATGTTCTTTCTGACGTAGGAGGGTTGGAGGGTTTTTCATGTTATCTATAATTATATAGTCATACTTTGCATATTAACATTATCACATCAACATACAATAACTTTCTTCTTTTCCTTTGTCATATCTATCTTCAGACGTCCATCACCACCCAAAAAAACCCACAACAACCTTTAGAAAGACAAGTAAAAGTCACGAGAGATACGATGACGACGACTGGTACGATGACTCCACCATAGACACATCATAGGGTTATTGCAGGGGGTCATCAACAGTACCAACGATACCCCTTGACATTTTCGTACACTAGGACTTAAAGGGGAAAGTCTCTAGTGGTCGAATTAAAAGGCAGCAACTGATTCCACCAATACAATCTATGGCAGGAAACAAGAATCCCACGATTGTATATGTATGTATAATGTATGTATAATATGTATGTATGTATGTATATGTATGTATAATATGTATGTATGTATGTATGTATATGTATGTATAATATGTATGTATGTATGTATGTATATGTATGTATAATATGTATGTATGTATGTATGTATATGTATGTATAATATGTATGTATGTATAATGTATGTATAATATGTATGTATGTATATGTATGTATAATATGTATGTATGTATAATAGGAGAACTGTTTACTAGGACAGTTTACAGACAACATTTTACCCCTCCAATTAACAGACAACAGAGCATCCATTACTAAAATACCACCTAAATATGGTACAAAAAACAACACACCTCCATTCACAGCAGAACAAAAAGTTGAAATCCACACGCGTTAATGGAGGTACTGTAGGTCATGTTAATATCAGGACAAAATGTAAGGCTACTACTGATTCCTCCACCCTATGCCACGACACAGCACTTATACAGGGAAGAAGTGAGGGAAGTGAGGCCGTTTCGTGACACCGTTTGGAGGAATCACTAGTATACGTCCAGTTCAACACAAACATCACAACACAACACGACCCTCTCCATAACTGCTGCATCCACCCCTTATGAAGCAATTTGATTTCCCCGGCAGTGGTAATTACTTCTCTGGCCCAGGGTCGTGATGGTGATGATGGTGGTAGTGGTGGTGATGTGGTGGTGGTGGTGGTGGTGATGTGGTGGTGGTGTGGTGATGGTGATGGTGTGGTGGTGGTGGTCGTGGTGATGATGAAAGTGGTGATGGTGATGGTAGTGGTAGTAGTGGTGATGGTGGTGGTGGTGGTGGTGATGGTGGTGGTGATGTGATGATGTTGGTAGTGGTGGTGATGGTGCTAGTGGTGGTGGTAGTGGTGGTGGTGGTGGTGGTGGTAGTGGTGATGATAGGGGTAGTGGTGGGAGCTATATGGATGGTGCCTGGTAATGATGGTTAAAAAGGTAATGTTGGTAGTGGTAATGGTGGTGATGGTGGTGGTGGTAATAATGGTGGTGATGGTGCCGCAGAGAGAAGGAACGCATTAGCGAGGAGATTTTGCCTGGGCAGGGAGACGCTCATACCAGTTTCTTTCCTTCAGAGAAATGCAAGCAAACTCTGCCTTAATTACCACGCCGGCAACGACTATGTGAGCCCAGCCAGGGTATTACTATCGTCCGTGAGAGAGAGAGAGAGAGAGAGAGAGAGAGAGAGAGAGAGAGAGAGAGAGAGAGAGAGAGAGTGGGATTCTTGTCTGCGGATGTCTGTGTGCTTGTGTGTTCTTACTTATTTGTTCTTACCTATTTGTATCTTTACAGGATTGAGTCAAGCTCGTAATGTCCCGTATTTTAAAACACAATTTTCATATTTTTCTTTAAAGTTATGTATGTTTTTGACACACCCCTTCTTCTGGTAATTTATTCCATTCGTCTATTATATCTTTATCTCCTCTTCTTTTAATTAATTTCTTACTGTGTCCTCTCATTGTAGGTATTCCTTGTTGACACAAGCTTTCTGTATCTATCTTTTCTTTTTCTGTGACACATTTGTAAACCATAATCATATCTCCTCTCTTTCGTCTTTCTTCCAGTTTGGGTAATTTTAGTTTCTTTAGTCTTTCTTCATATCTTAGTTCTCTTAGACTTGGTAGCCATCTTGTTGCTGCTCTTTGTACTTTTTCTAATTTAGTGATATGTTTCTTTGAATGTGGGTTGCATACTACTGCAGCATATTCTAAGGTAGGCCTTATAAAGGATGTTATTATTTTCTTGATCATTTCCTATATAAGTGAAGGCCACTCTCATATTTGCTAAAAATGCATACATGCTTCTCACTTTTTCATTTATATGATCATCTGGTGTTAATTTCTTATTTATTATTACCCCTAAGTCTATTTCTTTCTCTGCTTCATTAGTATTTTGTTTCCAAGTTTGTATTGCCAATTTGGTCTTTTCTCACTTTTTTCCAAATTTAATAACATGACACTTATCTGTGTATGTATGTGTGTGTGTGTGTGTGAGAGAGAGAGAGAGAGAGAGAGAGAGAGAGAGAGAGAGAGAGAGAGAGAGATTCTTGTCTGCGGGTGTCTGTGTGCTTGTGTGTGTGTGTGTGTGTGTGTGTGTGTGTGTGTGTTCTGTATATGTAAGTATATGTTTGTGTACAGTACATGGATGTGCTTATGTGTAATGTGTGTATTTGTATGTACAATTGGTTTATTTGTGTATTTGTACATGCCTAATTCCAGAAGAGTACTATCAGAGACAAAACTCGTGTCGCTGTCTAGTCCAATAATTTAATGTAACTTGTGAAACATAATGAAAACCCCACCAGAGTAACGTTCGTGCCCAGTATGGTTAGCCCTCTACTATATTTTTTCACCAGTTTTCACGACACGAGTTTTGTCTTTGATAGTACATACATACATACGAACCAAGGGACCATAATTTATATATATATATACTCGTATGAAAGAAATCCCACGAAACATGGAATCATTTTTCTATTAAGGTACATAATGTCTCCTCTGTTTCACGTATATCCCTTTAAAAACATTGAAAACTTATGAGGGAATTCTTGTTGATCCATTAACGACGCTATAAACATGTGTGGGCCAAGTGTTTCTATGAGCTGGGATGCAGTGGAATATACTTTACTTGAGATCAGTTACATCAGGGTGACAAATAGCTGAATGGAGGCTAAACGTAGCAAGGAATTTTGCTTGAAGAAAAGATGTCCTGAATCTTTTCTACTGATACTCTCGAAGTCCAATTTTCAAGAGGGTAGTAGTACAGTGTTGGTAGCCTAAATCTGGAGCAAGTAATTCCTACAAGCTATTCCAAGCAACATATAATTTGTTAATCTGGTCCTATTTCCTGGCATACTTTGGAGGAAGAATCGAGGCACTCTAATGTACCAAAAGTATACTATCCCCTTAATTAATCCACTTTTAAAACAGACTACCACTATATAGGAATAAATGTACGGCTACAGACTGCCAACCAACCCTCTTTGCTCACTGAATGAATATAGGGAGAGAGTTTTAACCCGAAGTGGCAGCCATGCAGGAAGGGAGCGTGACAGAACAGACAACAGCAGATAAAGGAATAAATATGTCAGCCAACACAACACACACTTGCTAACGAACCCCTCGGCTGGTGCGTTGGTTTGCATGAAGCTGACACGAGTTGTTGTTGGGAAGGAGGGAGGGAGGGTTGGTGTGGGTGGGAGGGAGGGTTGGTGTGGGTGGGAGGGAGGGAAAGGGACGGTGTGGCTGAAGGAGTGACATAAAAAAAAAAATGTCACTCCTTCACCCAGAGAGAGAGAGAGAGAGAGAGAGAGAGAGAGAGAGAGAGAGAGAGAGAGAGAGAGAGAGAGAGAGAGAGAGAGTACATTCCCAAATTATCTACGAAAAAATGTTGCTTTGTGTTCCACCAATATTACGAAATAGTGAAATACTCGTATATAGTGAAATACTAGTAAGATTTCCACGATGCTAAGATCCTATAGGGCATATACAGTTCTCCCACGAAGGAAACTACAATAAGGTGACAACGTTCATTTAGATTTGGCAAGCAGTTAAGGGTCTCGAGCTCCGACAGTAGCCTAATACAGGAAGTAAAAAACGCTAAGACCACACACCAACCCACCCCCGTCTATCAACACGTTTGATGCTGGACGTGACCTTAACCACACCAATACACCAATTACCACAGCCGAATAAACAACACACATAAGGCAAAAAGAAACAACTCTTACACAACTCTTACGAGGAGAAACGAATTACACCAATGGAAAAATTATAGAACAACAAACCCATATGACTAATACACTACTCAAACACACGTCCCTACACCTATAAATTTAAACACTTTGAAGAGGTGTTTGTAGTTAGTCTAGAAGGAAGGAAGTAATGCTTGGGAAATGTAAATAAACCACTTCTTATTCTCGTAAAGGTAATTCATTAGCAACATAATAATTGTGCTTACAGGTGCGTACTCAAAAATCAGCAACTGTTGTGCCATATGTCTTAGCCTTAAGGACCCTGTGATCGTGTATGAGAATTGTAGGTTTCTGATTCCTCCTGACTATGCCACGAAACACGCTCCTTCCATTTAGGTGGTGTGTCGTGGCAATATTTGAAGGACACATATACCTCCAATTTTCTTACTACATCACAGGGTCCCTTAAGGCGGTAATTCTTTTTTGGTACATTTGATTCCTCCAAAGTATGCCAGGAAACAAGACCAGAAGAGCAAAAGTAATGGTGTTTTGTTGCTTGGAATAGTTTGGAGGAATCAGTTGCTCCAGATTAACCAACACAGAATTTCCCCCTTTACAATCCCCGGAAGTCAATTCAGAGCATAACACACACACACAGTTTTTATGACGCATATGATTTGTTATCTGCCCGAAACGAAAACAAAAAGTGTTTCCGCATCGTCACAATTTCGGTGTCAATATTTACCCGATACAATGTGAAGGGAAAGACAATGTGTGGATGCGTGGTGTGTATATAAAGGTGTGGCAGGGATGCTGGTGGTGTCAGTGCTGAAGCAGTGTTGGTGGTGACCTTTTGCAAACATGGTGAGTACAACTAAAATAGGTACAGTACAGACACTATAAAAGTTTCAATGCTCCTGTCTGTACTACGAATTATAGGTACAGAACAGGCAAGATCAAAGTTTCAATGCTTTCATCTGTACTACTAATTGGTACAGATACTATCATAGATTAATATTTCTCATCCCTAAGACTGGATGGACGATCTATGGTTAGAGCCAAATTGGATCAGCCATAAAAAATGTTATAATTTATACGTTTACTTTACTTTTTTAAATGTGTCATAGGATAAACTCTTATTAGCCTACTACGCTAACCAAAGGCGACTTCAATGAATGGGAGTCAAATTCTACCTAGCAATGTATAGAAGCAAATGAAAGAAGACTCTTCCGTGTATGTGCTGTTTTTGACGTACTGTACAGCCATAATCAAATATCCACCGACACTTTCCTACCATCGTGCAAATAAATCAGTATCATATCAAAATATAATCATACAACACCTTACTTCAACTCAACCTCCTTAATTATTATTATGAGGTGCTGCAAAATCATACACGTGTTGTTCTTTATTACCAAGATATTTACTACGATGGAAGGAAAGTGTTGGTGAAGATTTGATTGTGGCTGTACAATTGGTTGAAGGAGACGACCCCTTTACACATATCACCTATAATTATACAGTTCTAATGAAATCGAGAGACATTAAGTCTTATTCAATTATTAGTCTATATTATCCATTATTTTGAACCATAATACAAATTTCGTCCTCCTCACCTGCATGACAAATAATTAACCAGTGTTTCTTTCTACTTGACTTGTTTATATACGTGTGTCAAGGACTTGTCGCAGCGGCTGTTGGTGTGGTTTGCAGTGGCGGGCCTCATCGTGGCTTCAACCAGGGCTGCATCCGTGAGTGTCACTACGCTCAACTACCGAGGCTCCATCACATTGAGAGATGGCCTGTGGACGCTGTTGGTCACGAATCTTTTGAACGGTAATTTCAGCACGATGCAGGTCAGTGAATCTGCCGTTGTGGAGGTGACTGACGAGGCGATATTCGTGACGGAAGGCTCAGAAACCAACACCTACCCACTGCCTGGCGCTTCAACAACAATAATAACAACAACAACCACGCCAGCACCTCCAACAACAACAACAACGATGATTTCGGACTCTCCAACAACAACCACAACAACAACAACAACAACGACTACGGAAGACCCAACAACAACAACAACAACGACTACGGAAGACCCAACAACAACAACAACAACAACGACGACGGAAGATCCAACAACAACAACACCAAGTAGCTGTGTGTGATAGTCGGTCTCATCATATTCGCCTGACCCATTATTTGACTCATACCTCTCCTAAATTATTTCTCACTTAATTCTCGAATATTTTTTATCAATGTTTAAATGTTCAGATACATGTTCAAAATCTGCACATTGCTCTTAACATGTCAGAAATTTATCTACGTGACAAAAATGAAGGGTAAAGATAGAGATGTATGCTACTTAGTAATTGGAATATATGATTCAATGATACCTGGTAATCTACTTTCCTTATAATTATACGGATGTAACTTTCATTGCTATATAAGTTCTAGTCATTCTCTAATTAGTTGGGCCTAACAAAAGTTGACCGAAATAACTTCCTCTACTTCAGCCCATTATTTGAAATATTAAAGTTAATAATCCTAGCCATGACTAACATTAATTTTATTTCCTGGGACCTATTCAGTGATAAATATTTAGGGGCTAATAACCTACCTAGACAGACAACTAATGGCAGACCCTTGTGTGTGTTAAAATGATGTTATTATTACCCATATGAGTGCCACGGGAATACACAGGAAGCAGCTAATAAAGTCGAGGTTACAGCAGCTTTACTTGGTATATTGTAATTACAAGCCCAAAACTGTTCTGTAGCTTACTGCCCCTCTACACAAGTTTTCAAAGCGAGTGGCCACGGGAATAATTATACAGGAAGCAGCTAATAAAGTTGAGGTTACAGCAGCTTTACTTGGTATATTGTAATTACATGCCCAAAACTGCTCTGTATAGCTATCTGCCCCTCTACACAAGATTTCAGAGCGAGTGGGTGTCCATTTGAGGGTGGGTGTGTGAGTGGATGAAGCCCCCTCACCCTCACTCACCCTGCAGTTTATTGGTTGTGTTGTGGGTAGTGGTCCGCAAGTACACACTATCCTACAGTCACCCCCAAAAAATACTGCTCCAGAAGAATGAAACTTGAGCCAACTGAATCAATCAATTTTAAGAATCAGAGTTTAGAATTCTACAGTCATTATAGTTTTGCATCGACAATTGAAGCCGTTTTATTTATACATGTTGGAGAACTTTTATTTTTATTTTATTTTTTTATTTTTTTACCGGGTATATATATACTTTTTTTTTTTGCGAGTGATTGGTCAATGCTCCTCTCTAGTGTGTGAGTACATAGCAAAATTTATATATATATATATGTATATACCGGTATATACATAACTGTGTGTTCGGTCGCAGTCCATCTCTTTGAAGGTGGGTGGGTGTGAGGAAAGGAAGGAAGTACCAAAATATACTATAGGTTAAGGAGAGCCTTTCTTGTTGGTGAACTGGGAGGTCTCTGATTCCTCCAAACTATGCCAGAAAAGAAATCCCCTCAGTAATACAAAAGGGGGATCTGTTTCAAGACATAGTTTGAAGGAATCACAAACCTTCACCAAAAAACAACAACATCCCCTTAAAAACTATTATATTCATTGTATTTACAGTACTGGTGGACAAGGGAGTCAGATTATAATGAAGGAAAACCCCAGAGTCATGAATCATAGGAGTGACATTCGTTCCCCTCATCTACTGTACAGCCACAATCAAATATCCACCCACACTTTCCTTCCATCGTAGTAAATATCTTGGTAATAAAGAACAACACGTGTATGATTTTGCAGCACCTCATGATGATAATTGAGGGGGTTGAGTTGACGTAAGGTGTTGTTGTATGATGATATTTCGATATGATACTGAATTTTTTGCACGATGGAAGGAAAGTGTCGGTGGATATTTGATTGTGGCTGTACCTCTCCTTCCCTCATTCCTTCCCCCCTCATCATCAGTCCTTATCAGCTGGACCCGCCCTTCTCACATCATCCCCTCTGTCACCTCACCTCATTATCCCTCCCTTCATTAGATATATTTCATCGTCATCCATCATTTCCTTCCTTCCTTCCTTCTGTCTCTCTCGCACTATCTATCTATCTATCTGTATATCTGTATATTTCTTTATCTATCTATCTATCTATCTATCTATCTATCTGTCTATCTATCTATCAATCTATCTATCTATTCTGACAACCACCAGACGCTTTTTCTCGCTGGAAGGAAACACTCGCACTTAATTAAGAGGGTATTACAGTGTTGGTAAATTTGAAGCAACTGATTCTCCCAAACCACTCCAGACAATCATTATATCTATTAATCTAATCGCGTTTCCCGGTGTACTTTGGAGGAATCTGGACACCCCAATGTACGTACAGCCACAATCAAATATCCACTAACACTTTCCTTCCATCGTGCAAATAAATCAATATCATATCAAAATATAATCATACAACAACACCTTACGTCAACTCAACCAACCCCCTCAATTATTATTATTATTATGAGGTGCTGCAAAATCATACACGTGTTGTTCTTTATTACCAAGATATTTACCACGATGGAAAGAAAGTGTTGGTGGGGTGGATATTTGATTGTGGTTGAACAGTCACGAGCACTAATAAGTATACAGCTTTGGTTGAAGCTTTGAACAGTCCAATCCACCAATGAGTTAATTCTAATGGCGATCTTACTGTGCATTTATTTACTTTCTCTAGGTATTCGAAGCACACCTGAATACTTATTAGTGCTCGTGACTGTAGCAGAGGTGTATTGCCCCCTCAACTCGTAAACAATGTGGTGTGAAGAAGGTAAGTGAAGTGAGGCTGGTATTGGCTGGCTTCATCTTTCATTTTCTTTGAGGGTGTTGGATTTGGCAGACACACGGAGGGCCCTTTGTCATTTCACACGCCAAAAAGAAAAATATATAAATTGTCTCCTTCAGCATTTCTTTCGTTTCTCTGTCTCGCTGTGCCGGAGTTATCGTAAAAATGCCGTGTATGAGCTATAGAGACAGAAAGAAGGCTTCGCTACATAGAACTTCAGAAAGAAGAATGATTAATTAAGCTCTCTGTCCACGAGTTATATTCTCTTTCTCGTCAGGATATACTTCATTATAACCCAAAACAACAACAACAACAACAAGTTCACACTGTCTTTTTACTTAAAATACTAATCAATTTCAACGAGTTATATTCCACTTCCTTATAAGAAAATATATTCCATTATGACCCAACCCATAACAGCAAAAACAACAACAACAACAACAAGTTCACGCTCTCAAAAAATTCCCGACCAGTGTTTTTACTTATATTATCAATCCAGTCTCAGACACCGAGACCTCGTTAATTAATCGGGAAGCACCTGTGACCTCCCAGATAACCAACCACACAATCCCGTGATGACGCTGGTTAGTCACGAGATGATGACGTCAGCTATAGACTGCAAGACAATGCATTTCACGCCAATTACACCATTAAAGCACAGACAATAATGGCTCTGTGCCACCTGCCTGCTTGCCTGTCTGCATATCCGTCTGCCTGTTTGAATGCTTGCTTGCCTGCCTGCCTCTTGCCTAGACAGAAACACACAAAGACAGATACACAGAGAAACAGACGATAAACATATGGACAGATACACACAGCTAGACAGATTAAGAGAGACGAATGCACACAGAGAAACAAACAGATAAACAGAGATAGATACACACAGCTAGACAAATAATCAGAGAGACAAATGCACACAGAGATAGAGACAGATACACACAGCAATACAAATAAAGAACGAGACAAATGCACACAGAGATAGAGACAGATACACACAGCTATAGACAGATAAACAGAGAGACAAATGCACACAGAAACAGACAAATACACACACAGACAGATACACAGCTAGACAGATAAACAGAATGACAGATACACACAGATAAACAGACGATACACACAGATACAGATACACACAGCTAGAAAAATAAACACAGACAGACAGACAGACAGACACAGAGAAACAAGACAACGTGTTGGTACTCTCACTCACCGGTAGCATGTATGTATGTGTGGAACAAAACTCTCTCGCTCTCACTCTTCCTCGCTCGCGCTTTGATACCTGCTGGAGAGAAACGCTGCTGTTGCCTGTGAAATCTAATGACGGGGTGAGGGGGCTTTGACATTCATATGAAGCTCAAGCAAAAGGCACGGCATTTCAATTTATGGGGAAATTTGCATATATTCTCTTTTTCATGGCGGAGTGATGATGCTTTGATGTTCACTTGATAAGAGGCAATATGTATTTCCTGTCATTACCGTCATGGAATTGTCTGTCTGTCTGTCTGTCTGTCTGTCTGTCTGTCTGTCTGTCTGTCTGTCTGTCTGTCTGTCTGTCTGTCTGTCTGTGTCTGTGTCTGTGTCTGTGTCTGTGTCTGTGTCTGTGTCTGTGTCTGTGTCTGTGTCTGTGTCTGTGTCTGTGTCTGTGTCTGTGTCTGTGTCTGTGTCTGTGTCTGTGTCTGTGTCTGTGTCTGTGTCTGTGTCTGTGTCTGTGTCTGTGTCTGTGTCTGTCTGTCTGTCTGTCTGTCTGTCTGTCTGTCTGTCTGTCTGTCTGTCTGTCTGTCTGTCTGTCTGTCTGTCTGTCTGTCTGTCTGTCTGTCTGTCTGTCTGTCTGTCTGTCTGTCTGTCTGTCTGTCTGTCTGTCTGTCTCTCTCTCTCTCTCTCTCTCTCTCTCTCTCTCTCTCTCTCTCTCTCTCTCTCTCTCTCTCTCTCTCTCTCTCTCTCTCTCTCTCTCTCTCAATCTCTCAATAATTCTCTCTCTCACACACACACACACACACACACACACACACACACACACTGTATATACACGAGAGCCAAAAGCCAATAAATATACAACAGACACACCCTCCTCTCCCCTCCATCCCAAACTCAAAGGATATTTTTAAGAAGAGTATATTGCCTCAGATATGATACTATACCAGGCACAGTGTACAGTATATTCATCCCCCATCCCCTCTACCCATTATGCACTCACTTTTTTTTTTTTTTTTTTTTTTTTTTTTTTTTTTTTTTTTTTTTTTTTTAGGAAGCCCATGGTCAGGTTTGAATTGGTGCCCCACGGGAGATCTGGTCAGGTCAGGTCAGGTCAGGTCAGGGTAGGATAGGATGGGTTGGGTGAGGTTATGTTAGGTATAGAATAGTTAGACTGGGTTAGGTTAGGTTAAGTTAGGTTAGGTTAGACTGAGTTAGGTTAGGTTAGGTTTAGAGTAGGGTGGGATGGGTGAGGTGAGGTGAGGTGAGGTTAGGTTAGGTTCGGTTAGGCTAAGTTAGGTTAGGTTAGGTTTGAATAGGTTAGGGTAAGTTAGCTCTGATATTGTTGGAATGTTGTGTGTATATGTGTGTGTGTGTGTGTGTGTGTGTGTGTGTGTAGATACAGTGCATTATATTTGGCAAGTTAAAAAACAGTTGAAATAAAACTGTAGTGTGGAAATAAAAATATACAATTTCCCTAACTTCAGTGAGAAACGAGAATGGACCATAGTCGACTATGTATTACAGGTACAAAATAATTTCAGCGCTGGATACCCCATTTATATATATACCATTCTGTTGAAACTCTCACACTCAATTAAAATACTTGCACATACACACACACTCTTACACACACACTTGCACACACACACACACACACACACACACATACAGACACACACACACATTAAAATACTAACACATACACACACACACTTACACACACTTACACACACAGACACACTTACACACACACACACACACACACACACACACACACACACACACACACACACACACACACACAAACACACACACACAGGCACATGAACTACACACACGTAAATAAACAAACCAACCCATATCAATTACAGATGAGCTTTGCATAAGTCCCAAGTGAGATGTAAAGTGATAGAATCAATTTCCTCACCAACAGCTATCGTCGTAGTAGAGAGAACACTTTGAGAGCACCGTGGGACCTCTAACTTTAAACAGAAGACTCCCAAGTTCACCAAGTTCAATGTTTATGGTATTTGTGCCGTTTTCTAAGGCCCTAAAATGAGTGCTAAAAATATTCTCTTTTCTCAGGCCCTAAAATGAGTGCTAAAAATATTCTCTTAAGATTACTATGTTACTAATAGTGTTTTTTTTTTACTATTGATTCCTCCACTCTTTGCCACAACAAAAAATAAATAAAATACAATAAATTATGCACAACAGATGAAATTGAAGTTGATTTAATTTTAATGGGAGATTCTGTTGTTGTTGAATTTGAGCTCAGTGAGTAGGGGGTCTGTTTCGTTGCATAGTTTGGAGCAGTCAGTAGCCTTTTTTTTTTTTTTTTTTCAATTATTCACCAGCAAGAAAATCTCCGCTTAAGGACCCTGTGATCGTGTATGAAAAGTGGAGGCGGCTTCTGATTCCTCCTGACCATGCCACACAACAAGCTCCTTCCGTGTGGGTGGTGTTTCGTGGCAATATTTTGAAGGACTCGTTTATCTCCAATTTTCAGACTACATCACGGGGTCCCTTTTGTTACATTGGAGTGCCTTGATTCCCCTAAAGTATGCCATGGAGGAAACAGGACCAGATGAACAAAAAATAATGGTGTTCTGTTGCTTGGAATAGATTTTTGGAGGATTCAGTTGCTCCAGGTTTACCAACACTAAATTTCCCCCTTTAACTGAGCCAGGTAATACAACTTCACACTCACACTCATACACACACTCATACTCACACTCACACTCACTCACACTTCACACTCACATCTCCGTTCAGTGATATCCCTTGAGGTACGGTAATGAGTGTATGAACAGGGACAAACTTTGAATGGACTGAACATCATAATATAATAAAATGAATATAATAAAATGAAATAATAAAATATAATAATGATAATAACAATAATGATAGTAGTAGTAGAAATAAGATAAAACAAATAAAAATAAAAATAGTATAATAGAATAACAATAATAATAATAATAATAATAATAATAATAATAATAATAATAATAATAATAATAATAATAATAATAATAATAATAATAACAACAATAATAATAATAATAATAATAATAACGATAGCAATAACAATAATAATATAAATAATAATAATAATAATAATAATAATAATAATAATAATAATAGTAATAACAATAACAATAATAATAATAATAATAATAACTATTATAGCAATAACAATAACAACAACAACAACAACAATAATAATAATAATAATAATAGTATCACAACAGTTTCCTCGTCACCTGCTGGAAGAGGCGTCAAAGCACCATCCAATTAATATCAAAATAATTCTCCAATACAAAACTATTATTATTTTAGGAAGCCAGTGTAGAACCTTTAGCCTCTGTATGAATAGTTTTTTTTTTTTTTTTTTTTTTGACTGCGTATAGCTTGTGTTTTATTGTATACTAGCTGCTCCGCCGCCCTTCGGGCGGCTAGGAGCCGCTAGCTCCTGCGGAGGGCTGGCGGCCTGCGGCCGCCCTTCCACCGCCCTTCGGGCGGTTTGGAGCAGATCGGGCGGTGGGTGGATAGAAGGAAGGGAAGGAGGGAAGGAAGGGGGAGAGGGAGGGATGGTTTAGTGGTTAGATAAAATAAATGGATGGATGGATGAATAGTAATAGAGGTGGGTGGGTGAATAATTGGAGGTATTAGTCGTTTTTAAATGTTTATTATATCAATCTTTCTCCCTCATTCAATAACTCCATCATTCTAATATTAGCATAATTAATAATATTTCCTTCTTTTTCTATTAATAGCGTCACTAAGCATTTTACTGAAGTGCCTCCTGGTAAACGACATTTTTCACGACTCCGGTTGACGACATCACGTAGAGATTCTTCTCATCGGCGACTCGACTGCAGCCCACATAGAGTTGACCGTGGGAGAAGACCTGGTCCTTAAGTTTGAGGCCAACTACTTTCAGGGACTGTCCTTGGCTTTTGTTGATTGTCATGGCATAGCTTAGACGAATAGGGAATTGGAGACGTTGGAACTGAATTGGACAATCTGAGGGCCTCAGAGGGATTCTTGGAATGAAGACATCTTCGCCTTTACCTTTGCCAGTCAGGATTGTGGCCTCCACCAGACGTGGCATCATTGTTTTAACTCTTAATCTTGTGCCATTGCAAAGTTTTGGTGGGTTCAGATTTCTAAGAAACATTATCGGACATCCCAACTTCAGTTCCAAATTGTGAGGTTGCATCCCTGGTGGATCTAGACTGTTCAGGAATTCTGCTGGGTAGTTGACCACTTGATCATCGTCGGGCACTGTATCAACTGATTTGTACTTCATTGACCTGCCAGGCTGAGCATCCAGAAGTTTTTGGTTGATGTTGTTGACAGCTTCATTCTTTGGAGCTAGGATAGCTTCCACGTTTCGTTATTTGTGGTTTCGTTGTATGTGAAAATAAATATGGCAATAATGAAAATAAATGTGACAAAAGTAAAATAAATCGTGAAAATAAATATGGCAATAATGAAAATCAATTTGACCAAAGTGAAATTCTATATGACAATACTGAGAATCGATATGACAATGGAATCAATCATAAAAATGCATAAAATTTAATAATAGGTTTAATAATAGGTAAAATAAATCGTGAACGACAATATACTTACTGAGATAACGCATAAACAAATCGAATAATATCCGTGCTAAAATATGTTCATGAGCTGTTGATTAAAATAAATATGGGAATAATGAAAATCAATTTGACAAAAGTAAAATAAATCGTGAACGACAATATACTTAGTGAGAAAACGCATAAACAAATCGAATAATATCCGTGCTGTAGCCTAAAATAGTTTGAGTGGCGTGAGAGGGGAATGGTTAACTCGTCATATTTACGCTCTCATTTTTAGGGGGGTTTTAGGGGTAACAACTTTATTACTCATGGCGCTGCAGTACGCAAGCCAGTGGACCTAGGAAACTTTAGTTTACAGATTCTGGTGTGTAAAATCAAGCTCTACAAATCTGTAAGAAAAAATTTACCTAAATGAAAGTTTAAAATTGACCGTGTTTTTGCGGAAGGCTGAACAGTGGTATGGTGATTCCGTAGATTTTTTCCCCTGTATTTTATTATTATTTCGCTAGCACGTTTCGTTATATGTGGTTTCGTTGTATGACCCCCCCTAAACCTGAAGGGGATCAAGACTCACCTACATGCAAATTTTGAGGACACAAAGTTGGACGGTTTAGGCGTGCATCGCGGACACACACACACACACACACACACGCAGACAGAATCTTGGCTTTATGTATATAGATTTATTTTCATTCATTATCTAAATTTATGTACCATTTAATTTACTTTTATTTTTTTTACTATTATTTTATTTATTTTACTCTATACTATTTATTTACTACTTAATTTATTTTACTATGTATTTTCTATTTAATTTATTTTTCTATTCATGCATTTAAGGACCCTGTGATCGTGTATGAGAATTGGAGGCTTCTGCCGATTCCTCCTGACTATACCACAAAACACGCTCCTTCCCTATAGGTGTGTGTGTTTCGTGGCAATATTGGAAGGACCCATTTTACCTCCAACTTTCTGACTTTTTTATCACAGGGTCCCTTAAAGGTGATCCCGGAAGAGTTGACCATGCAGATTCAGTAAAGTGCTCACTCAGATACCTACATCGTTCCCGGAATTCCTTCATTCGTACAGTTGGACAGAGGAATGGGTGGTACAGCCCAGGTGAAAGATACTTGTCCCATTTGAGTAGCCAGTGTCTATTATCAGGTACTTGCTTTTTATTACCATCCTCAATACTGACTTCTGGCCCCTGGTGTCTCCTATTTGGCACTAAAGAACTTGATATTGGGAGAAATTGACCATCTTTCACTTGTGCTGTACTACGAATTACTGTGTCCAACTGTACCTCATGGGCCATCAGAGGGATTGTGAGTGCTGTTGTGAGGCCTTAGTCGTGTTGTTGTGTAGGGGTATTGTCTAGCCCAAAATACAATATCATAATAAAATACCACACGAAAAGTTGGGGAGGCCACACACATGACGTAAAGGGAGGGATACTATTAATACAGACACTTGGTACAGCCACAATCAAATATCCACCGACACTTTTCTTTCATCTTGCAAATAAATCAGTATCATATCAAAATATAATCATACAACACCTTACGTCAACTCAATTAATATTATGAGGTGCTGCAAAATCATACACGTATTGTTCTTTATTCCCAAGACATTTAATACGATGGAAGGAAAGTGTCGGTGGATATTTGATTGTGACTGTACATACATACATTGGAATACCTTGATTGATCCAAAGTATGCCCAGGACACAGTACAAAGGTTAATGAAAATAATGGTGGTTGTCTGTTGCTTGGAAAATTATTAGTTTGGAGGAATCATTTGCTCCAGACTTGCCAACACTATTATATATAGGCTACTTACTACCCACTTAAGGCCACTGACTCCTCCAAATTATGTCAGGAAACAAATCACTTCATTGTTTCTAATAGGGGTTCTGTTGTTTCGTGTCATAGTTTTGAGGAATCAGTAGCCCACCAACTAATTGACTGTATTAAAAATAAAACTCCCCTTTATTAATATATTCCTTATGTAATAATAGTAGGTCGTCTCGTCGCTGGCTGGTGACTTTCTTTTGACAGGCAGAAGCAGAATGGGGAAGAGGAGGGCGGCTATCCCTCTCCCTCTCCCTCCCCCCCCCCCCCTCTCTCTCTCTCTCTCTCTTTCTCTCTGATTGATTTATTATCCCCTATCATCATCATCATCACCATCATCATCTGGGGAGGTTATATGGGCGTGTGAAGATAGGGTCAAAACTACACGAGGTTGGTTGGTTGGTTGGGTCTCTCTCTCTTGGGTTAGTATTGAAGTAGTGGAAAGAAGTAGTGCTGGTGGTGGTGTTAGGAGAAGGGATTGGTGGTGGTGAAGTAGGGGATTGGTGGTGGTGAGGTAGGGGATTGATGGTGGTGAAGTGGGGGATTGGTGGTGGTAGGAGCGGGATTGGTGGTGGTGGTGAAAGAGAAGGTTGTGAGGTGGGGGACTGGTGATGGTAGGAAGGTGATAAGTGGTGGTGGGTAGAAGGAAAAGGGATTACTGGTGGTGGTGGTAGGTGGGGGATAAGTGGTGGTGGGTAGAAGGAAAAGGGATTACTGGTGGTGGTGGTGGTGGGTGAAAATTTATAGTGAAGTAAAATTCATAGATGGTAAATACAGTGAACTACATACATACATATATCACTGACAACGTTGCATGACTTACTGACACGACTATACACATAATACCAGGGAGAGACTCAGAGCTGCCCCAGTTGTCATATATTAGTTATTTTCAGGCAAGGAGGTTGGTTTGGTGGTGGTGTGTGGTTGTCGTGGTTGTGTGTGGTTGTGGTGGTGGTTGTGGTAGTTGTGTGTGGTGGTGGTATGTGGTTTTGGTGGTTGTGTGTGGTTGTGTGTGGTTGTGTGTGGCTGTGGTTGTTGTGTGTGGTTGTGTGTGGTTGTTGTGTGTGGTGGTGGTGTGTGGTTGTGTGTGGTTGTGGTGGTGGTTCGAGTGACGTGGATTGTACAGTTGTTGCCTTCAGTTTGTTTGATTACACCTTACGTTGTCAACCTTTTTTATATTTGCGTCTGGGTGGGGAGGTCTGGTAAAGAGGGAGCGAGAGGATAGGGAGAAATAAAGAGTGGGAGAAAAAAAAGATAGGGAGAGGAGATGGAGAAATAAAGAGAGAGAGAGGAGAGGGAGAAAGGAGAGGGAGAAGGGGAAGAGAGAGGTGAAAGTGGGTAGAGAGGAAGGGAGGGAGGGAGAGAGAGGTACCCTTTAAGAAATCTCGTACACACACACACAAGCCTTACCTTAATATAAAAACACTATCATGTAAAATTCACCTTGCATGTCAGTCTCACTCAGTACCTTGCTGTCGTGGTGAGACGTTTAGCCTCTCTTCTTTATCCTCCTCCTCCTCTTTCTCTTCCTCTTCCTCCTCCTCCTCCCTCTTCCCCTCCTCCACTTCCACTTCCACTTCCTGACCTACAATTTAATTCAACAACTTTGCCAATGTACAGCAGCAGTTCAGAAAATATGAACACTGTATAAAAAACACACATGTCTAGTGGAGAGAGATCGATGAGGAAACGAACACAACACGACTGACAGCAGCACATGATATTTTTATGCAGTTTTCATTTGTTTCGTCTGCAGTGTCCAATTATATTCAACATTCTTCCTCTGACAATTTTTAAGTGATTGTATATCATCAAAACAATGAAAAATATAAATAAATAGTAACTCGAGGGTATTGTATTTCTCGTATATATTGTTGTTTATAAATGTGTGTTGGAGTTACTTTATCTTATCTCGACTCATTAAAATAAATATTCATATCTTACGAATCATTAAAAAAGAAAACAAAGCGAAACTTATATTATATTATATTTTGCACACGTGAATTAATGTGGACAGATGGGACACACATTGCATCCTTGACTTTACTATCGCCAGGAAAACAAGCCGTAGTTGAGAAATGCATATTGAATGTAGTAAGAAAAAATATACACAATATGTCTGCCACTCTTGCATGAACACACACACACACACACACACACACACACACACACACACACACACACACACACACACACACACACACACACACACACACACACACACACACACACACAAACACAAACACAAACACACACACACACACACACACACACACACACACACAACGTTCGCATCAGAAGAGCAAGAGTCATTTCACAATAAGTCACACATAAACGTATATATTTGCTGGATATTGTTAGGTCACGTTGCTTAATATTATTATCATACACGGCTTAGTAAGGGTCATTTGGTTGGCAATGAAGTTATATTCTCATTTTCCTTGATATTTTTTTTCGCATGCCATTCCTGAGTTATTGTGTGGAGTAGAGGACTTAAACTTTATTGAAATTCTTATATATAAATCGACCGAGGGACAAACTATGCAAGCGAATAAATGAATATATAAATAAATTAATTAATAAATAAATGAATAAGTAAATAATGAATATATAAATTAATAAATAAATTAATAAATAAATATATGTATAAATAAATAAAAAACAAATAGATAACTAAATAAATAAACAGATGAATTATCTATTTCGTAGCATACATATATGTTTGGAGTAATTAATCGACCCCCACAACAAATATAATTATCCCCCAACACCCCCCTCACCCAACACCCGGCCCCCACCCCTTCATAAACGATCGCCATTAATATATGTGGAAGGAATTAACCATCAGCAAAGAATTCAATTACCCCGTCACTACAATTAGGGTAATGAGCTAATCCAACACGGTTCACAGCACACACACAAAACATTCGCCTCATGGGAAAATTATATACAGTGAATACATAAATAAATATATATCTATCATTTCACCCCACTGCATGGTCGGTAAGGCGTATAGATAGACAGATAGAGATAGACAGACACAGACAGATAGATAGACAGACAGATAGATAGACAGATACATACAGACAGACACACACAAACACAGACAGACAGACACAGACAGATACACAGACACAGACAGACAGACATACACAGACAGACACAGACATAGACAGACAGACACAGACACACAGACATACACAGACAGATATACAGGCACACAGACAGATAAAAACACAGACAGACAGACACACAGACACAGACAGACAGACAGACACAGATAGACAGACAGACAGAGACATAGATAGACAGACACAGACACACAGACAGACACAGACAGATATACAGGCACACAGACAGATAAAAACATAGATAGACAGACACAGACAGACAGACAGACACAGACACACAGACCCATGTAGCATTGTAGTCTACAGTCACAGTCAAAAGTCCTGCAACGAGTGCATGAAAGTGAGCCGTGAAATCACCCGCAGTTGCAGAATTATATTTATATAGCCTTGCACCTATACAAATATAAATGAAATATAGTACTAATTCTTAAGCCTCAGTGTGAGTGTAAAATCTATCTATCTATAGCCTTGTGTCTTATATATAGCCTTAATTGATATTGGACCACAGTTTATTGTAACCAACTCCAACCAATCCCCGGCCTTCCTTCCTCCACTAACGAACCAGTCAGTCAGTTAGTTATTTAGTTAGTTAGTTAGTTAGTTAGTGGGTTAGTTAGTGAGTCCTTTAGTTAGTTAGTTAGTTAGTTATTCAGTCATTTAGTTAGACGGTCATTCATTCATTTAGTCAGTCATTTAGTTAGTCAGTCAGTCATTTAGTCAGGTCAGGTCAGTTTTATGTTGGTAAATCTGGAGCAACCGAATCCTCCAAACTATTCCAAGCAACAGGCCTCCATTATTTTTGTTCATCTGGTCCTGTTTTCTAGCATACTTTGGAGGAATCATGGCACTCCAATGTACCAAAAAAGAATTACCACCTTAAGGGGATAGAATGATAGATAGTAGACTCTTGGTACGTCAGAGACCCTTAACACCTCCACAATATTTGTTTTTTATATATGTTCCGACACTGGACATGGCTTCATCAATCCCTTTACCATGGCCCAGGTCAACTGCTACTCACACACACACACACACACACACACACACACACACACACACACACACACACACACACACACACACACACACACACACAGACACACACACACACACACACACACAGACACACACACACACACACACACACACACACACACACACACACACACACACACACACACACACACACACACACACACACGTCACGACTTCCGAACTGGTACCCAACCACATAGGGAGGGAGGTGAGGGTGTAAATATTTTCTCAGGCCCTCACATGAAAGGAATCGAACTCCCGACTGATAGATTGCGAGCGAGTCCAGCACACTTGACCACCTTTTTGTATGCTAAGAAACAGGACCACATTGATAAAAAAATATGAATGGTGGCCTGTGGTTTGGAATAGTGTGAAGGAATCAGTTGCTCCAGTCTTTCGTTTCACTTGTTTTGGACGAATTGGGAGGGCTACTGGGAGCTATGCAAAAAAAAAAAAAAAAAAAAAAAAAAAAAAAAAAAAAACACACACACACACACACACACACACACACACACACACAGACTCTAATTATATACTCCAGTCTGGTGAAAGATATGAGACGGAAATCAAAAGCATCTGGTGTAAAAATAGTGGGAGCGAGAATAGGTTATCATTATTGGTGAGAGGTCGAGGAGGAGGAGGAGGGGGCAATGAGTATGGGTCATTATTATTGGTACATGAGAGAAAATGATGAAAGTGAGAATATAGGTATACTATTACTGGGTCAGGTAAAGAGTGTGGAATTTATTGAGGGTAGAAGGTTGATATTGGTGGTGGACGTGAGGTTAGGATGCATAGTATATTTTTGGTGAGAGAAAGTGGAAGTGAGAATAGTGGTGTGTGAGAGAGAGAGAGAGAGAGAGAGAGAGAGAGAGAGAGAGAGAGAGAGAGAGAGAGAGAGAGAGAGAGAGAGAGAGAGAGAGAGAGAGAGAGAGAGAGAGAGAGAGAGAGAGAGAGAGAGACAGAGAGAGACAGAGACAGAGACAGAGACAGAGACAGAGACAGAGACAGAGAGAGAGAGAGAGAGAGAGAGAGAGAGAGAGAGAGAGAGAGAGAGAGAGAGAGAGAGAGAGGGAGAGGAAGTAAAGAATCTAGTGGAGGTGGGAAGTGGGAGTGGTAGTGATTATATAATTATTGGTGAAAGGTTGAGGTGGGAAGGGGAAGCGAGTCGAGTCTGCTGGAGTGACGGGAGAAGAGCTAATCTGACAGACGTGTAAGGGGTCACGCGTGGGGGGAGGAATGGGGAAGGGGGAGAGGGGGAGGAAGTAGAGAGATGGAAGGGAGAGAGCTAGGAAAAGTGGGAGGGAGGGAAGGGAGAGAGCTAGGAAAAGTGGGGAGGAGGAAGGGAGAGGCTAGGAAGTGGGAGGGAGGAAGGGAGAGAGCTAGGAAAAAGTGGGAGGGAGGGAGGGAGGAAGGGAGAGAGGCTAGGAAAAGGTGGGAGGAGAGAAGGGGGAGAGTTGGGGAAGGACTGTCATATTTCTTGGTCTATTAGTTTAT